>BQKN01000209.1:270691-292390 GCA_022839385.1 Asparagus kiusianus
CACACACACACACACACACACACACACACACACACACACACAAATTGATTTAAGCGTACTCTGTTTTGTGCTACCTATATATATATATATATATACACACACGAATTGATTTACTCGTACTCTGTTTTGTGCTACCTAGCCACAGTCTAATATTATGATAGGTATCACTTTGCTCTGTTCAGTTTTGCGACGATCCCTGAAAGTTTTCTTCAATTACTAAGGTCATTAGCATTTATTTATTTTATGTTTCCTGGATAAAAGAGAAAAATATAATGCTGATGGCCTCAGTAATTAAAAAGCATATTGAAGTGTCAGCACTATTTGACATTTACAAGGTTTCTTGGATTTTTTGTTTGTGCTTGTTCTTTTGTTGCGCCCTAAATTGATCTTTGAGTTCTCTTAAAAGGGATATGGGAGAAAACCCTGAGAAAACAACTCTGCTTGAGAAAATTAATTTTTTATCTCACTTTGTCCAATTTCTCTTTCTCTACCTTGTGGAAAGAGTAGTTATACATTACTTTTGTTTATTGTTTCAATCATAGAATAGTAGTGTTTTACTCTTTTTGTCTAAATGTGACTCCATTTTGGTGTGTTCTGAGTTTTCTTTGGAAACGGCTCTACCTTTCATCTAGCATTTATCTCTGAGTTTTATTATTTTTATTTCTTTTCTATCTATTTAGATATTGTATTAGTTAACTGTATTTATAATGGAATATCTTGCGGGTTTGCTGGAAATTTGGCAGAATGACTTCACCAGAGGATGGACCTCGGCGAGAAAGCTTGCCCCCACCTCCTCCAGTCGTACCACCAAACGTGGTGCCCACAAAGGCTGATCAACCTAAAATTCCTGTCATGCCGGAACCCCCAAAACGACATCCAATGGTCAGGCCTGGCGTTGGAACCGATGGACGGAGATTAAAGTTGCTTTCCAATCATTTCGCCGTCAAGTTCAGTGCTCATGAAGCTGTGTTTTATCACTACAGCGTATGAAACATTTTTTCTCCGCTGCATCATGCTATTGTTAAGATCTAATCATTTTGATCGTAATGATATTTGTTTTTTGCCCCCACGTCTGAGCAGGTTACTATAAAGTCAGATGATAAGCGTGCTGTCGAGGGGAAAGGGATAGGAAGGAAGGTTATGGACAAGCTGTATCAAACATACAGTTCTGAGCTTGCGGGGAAGAATTTCGCTTACGATGGTGAGAAGAGCTTATTCACAGTTGGTGCCCTCCCTCATAACAACTTCGAATTCACTGTACTATTGGAAGAATCATCTGCTAGGTACACGATGTCATCTTTTTTTTTTCTTTTTAAACTTCAAATTCCATTGTTTTTGCAGGACCATAATGCTTCATGTGATATTTTGCCTTCGTTTCTTAGCCTTTTCATTTCTTAGCTTCTTTTTACTTTTTTGCAGGGTTGCCGGAGGAAGCCCAGCACACGGGAGCCCCAGTGAAGGTGACAGGAAGCGATCAAAACGGTCCCACCAGGCAAAAACGTTTAAGGTTGAGATAAGCTATGCTGCAAGAATCCCAATGAAATCTATTGCAGAAGCAATCCAAGGAAGGGATGCTGAACATACCCAAGATGCTCTAAGAGTACTCGACATCATTTTAAGACAACAACAGGCAAAAAGGTGCATCTGTGACTGCAAGTCATAATCAGTCATTTTTTACTTAGTTGCCTATATCCTCCAGTTTATTAATGTTCATTTACCTGGTTATAGGGGTTGCCTTCTTGTTAGACAATCTTTCTTCAGTGGTGAACATACTAACTATACAAACTTGGGTGGTGGAGTAACTGGTTGCCGGGGTTTCCATTCTAGTTTTTGCACCACTAATGGTGGTCTCTCACTGAACATGGGTATAACTTGTAGTTCCTTTCTCTTTTTCAAGTTCATTTTGTTGAGATTGTTTACATTTCTGGTTTCGCCTTGTTTGATTACTTTTTTTTCCAGATGTTTCCACTACGATGATTATGACTCCTGGCCCTGTTGTTAACTTTCTACGTGAGAACCAGAATGTAAGGGAACCGCATCAAATTGACTGGGCAAAGGTATGAGTTTTTCTATGTTTTTACATATTGCGCTTGTCAGCCATGAGGCACTTCTCTATGTAGGCCATGTTTCAGTGGTTAGAGCTTCTTATCAATCATTGTCTACTATGGCACAGGCTAAGAGAATGCTTAAAAATATGAGGATCAGAACAACACATAGCAATATGGAATTTAAAATCATAGGGATGAGTGAACTGCCATGCAACCAGCAACTGTATGTGCTTCACCATGAAGCAACACATATCCCTTTTCGCTGCCTTCTCAATACCACTATTTATTTCGTTTTTTCCTTGCTGTCCAACATGTTGAGTTCTCTGGAGGCCTTATACAAGTTAATATTGTACAATCTCTTACATGCAGATTCCCAATGAAAGTGAGAAATGGCAGGGAAGAAGGACAGACAATTAATGTCACAGTATTCGATTACTTTAGTAGGGACAAGAAGATAGAGCTGACATGGTCAGCTTATGCACCATGTCTTGATGTGGGCAAGCCAAAGAGGCCCAACTACCTTCCTGTCGAGGTTATGGAAATTGATATTGGTTGCTACTTCCTTAATTCAAAATGATCTTCTCCATTCAAAAATGATCTTCTCTTGTTCTAATTGGTTTATCATTAATTAATAATGCAGCTCTGCAATCTTGTGCCATTGCAACGGTATACAAAGGCATTATCTTCCCAACAAAGAGCTTCCTTAGTTGAGAAATCACGACAGAAACCTCTTGAAAGAATTAGAGTGGTGACTGATGTGAGTTATTCTTCTTTTATCATTACCTTTATTTGTCCCTCACCTTTTTTAGATTTTGTGGCACACATCTCATAATATAAGACCTGTTGATAATAGTTCATGAACTTTCCTTGAGTTCATAAATATAATTCCTTTTCATTTTATCAGTTGAAATGAAGTGATAAACAATCAGATCTTTTATCTGATATTGTTCCCTTTAGGGGATAATATGCTAAAAAAGCCGCTAAATGAGCTGACACTTCACATTACAAAGACGCTTAGAGTTTCTTCTACACCAGGCAGTGAGAAAAAATCGATATGATGAAGAACCAATGCTCTCTTCATGTGGAATATCCATTGACAAGCAACTAATACGGTTGGATGGCCGTGTTCTTACTGCACCCACGGTACTTCTAGTCCCTTTATTTTATGCGTTTTTATTTTTGAGTGTAGCTGTGAGCTGTATAAACATTATTAATTTCATGAGGTTCTCTAATCACAGTTAAAAGTTGGCAATGAAGAAGACTGTGTACCACGCAACGGAAGATGGAACTTCAACAACAAGGTTGTTTTTTGCAGCTCTGTTGTATGTTATCTATTTTTGTTTATGTGGCTCTCACACTTCCTCTCACATCCTTAGACTCTCTGTGAGCCCACCAACATTGAGCGCTGGGCTATTGTGAACTTTTCTGCACGTTGTGATATGAGTCATCTGTCTCGAGAGCTTATAAACTGCGGAATGAGAAAAGGAATTGTAGGTTTTATTATTACATTGTTTACTTTTTTTTCTGAGTATGCGAACATTGACGGTATATACTGCCTTCTATAGAACATCAACCGTCCACATGCCTTAATTGATGAGGACCGCCGATGTATGAGGTTACAACCATTTGTAAGAGTTGAAAAGGTGTTTGAAAAGGTGATGGCGAGTCTCCCTGGTCCCCCACAGTTTCTTCTATGTGTTCTTTCCGAGAAAAAAAATTCTGATGTCTATGGTGTGTGACAGTTTCTTCTGGCTAATTTCTGAATGCATTTTGAGCTTCTTTCCATGTTAATTATAATCATTTTTCTATTTCAGGACCCTGGAAGAGGAAAAATCTTGCTGATATGGGAATTGTTACCCAGTGTATAGCTCCAACTAAGATCAATGACCAATATTTGACAAATGTACTTCTGAAGATCAATTCCAAGGTCTGCAACTCTTATGACTTAATCCACCTTCTTACTTACAATGTAGTACAAATCTTCCCACCGTTCGATATGTTGCCTTCCTATTTTTGATTCTTTTCACAGATTTCTGTTTACTTAATAATTCTCTTCTACCAGCTTGGCGGTATTAACTCTGTATTGGCTGTTGAGCGCTCTCTACGCATACCATTAGTCACTGAGATTCCTACTTTAATTTTGGGAATGGATGTGTCACATGGCTCTCCTGGCCGAGCCGACATCCCTTCAATTGCAGCGGTACTTGGGCTCTAACATTCTTTTTTTTGCTTCTTCACCCTTTTTTTTGGGTTTGTAGTTATGTTACTGTTAATTCATAGGTGGTTGGGTCAAGGCAATGGCCATTGATTTCAAGATACAGAGCTTCTGTAAGATCACAGTCACCAAAATTGGAAATGATTGACTGTCTGTACAAACCCCACTCAAATGGAGATGATGGTATTATCAGGTCTGTTTTCAGATGCTAATTTCTGTGAATTCTGCATTTTCTTAAAACAACTGTCCCCAGATAAACTAGAAATCATCGTACCAAGTTTATATTTCAAGTTCTTTGGACATATGTTTACTGTCTTAAAATCTAATGATTTTAGAATGGTTACAATTCTGACATACCTTGTCTAATGTTCATTGCTGTGAAATTTCAGGGAACTCTTGATGGATTTCTATGAAACGAGTCATGGAAGGAAACCTGCACACGTAATCATTTTCAGGTAATGTGTGAATTACAAATTACATAGTACTGCACAGACAATCTGTTCTAAGATATGGTAGGTAAAGTCGATGCTGCAATCTTGTCTGGGTATGGCCTTGTATCATATTGTTATTAGCCTTCCTGTTCGGTGGTTAAATTATTTACAGTTATTAAAGTACAAAATGTCACTTAAGGCTCACCATAGCTTCAAAGGTTTGGTGCAGTTAAAGAATCCTTTAACCTGGTTGCAGAGCAACCTAGGCTCAAATCCCACCAGCCATGGATATAAAGTTGATAAAAAAGATAAAGTTGTGTGAGTCAGGTTAACAATTTCATGTTTAAACCCATGGAAAGAGCACTTATTGCCCGGCGTTTGTGTTAGAGTAGACAAGTATAAATCTCAACTTGCATAACTTAGGAGTTTTTGTTAGCCAAAAGGATATCCTTCAACCAATGGAAAGGGCACTCATTGTTCTGGTTTTGCGTTAGAGTATAAAAATGTAAATCTCAACTTGCATAAATTAGGAGTTTTTATTAGCGAAAAGGATATATCCTTTAACGACAGTTAAACAGTTGGTGAAAATACAGTATAATGTTTGCCTTGTTTGGTTCTAGCATCCCTATGTTTTTGAAAGATATGTTCACAGCATGACAATAATAGTGTTTGATCCGGACTGGGTTGCAATAAAAATAAAAAATACTAGTGTTTAGCTTGCTCTTAAAGGATCATTTACTTGATAGCATCCTGCACAATTGAAGTTTTGAATAATGTATATTATTTTTGCATCTAAAATTGCTAGTTTTAAGAAATCATTTCTTCCTTTAGTTTTCCTACTTTTAAAAGTGCTCCTATTTTTTGGTGCTTAGAGAGAAACAGGATGTAAGTTGTCCATAATCTGTTCAATTATGGCAACTTATTTGGTTTCATTTAGGTATTGTCAAAAAACATCGTGTCAGACGAAGTTTCTCTATTTCTATATAACTGATGAGGTAGTTTAATTTTTGAAACCAACATATTACAATAATTATGTTTATGTAATTTCTCTTCAGATCAACCAGCTCAAAAGCTGTTTTTGGGTTGTTTGACAAAGTTGTAGAATTTCATGATCTTTTTTCTTGTTTGCTTAACTTGTTTTGTTTGGGGAAGGTTAAATTACCTGTCCATAGTCTGAATGAACATACAGAAATAACATAGGCAATTCTCTTGGACCTTCAATGCTGCTGTTCAAGCTGTCCTTGATGTGAAACAGCATATAAATGGTTCTCTTGCACATTCTTCACTATTTTGTCCGCATGAGCAAGTTACTGATAGCACTGGTTTTGGTTTTACGTTTGAGACTTCAGAATAAGCTTCAAGGCATATTGTATGATAACCAATTTCATGAGGGTTTTTCAGATGAATATCAAGATCTACCATTCATCATCTCTTCTTTTATCTGTAGTCAAGTAAGTTTCTTTGACCTGACAGTAGACAGCAAGTTACCATATAATCACCCAACTTGTACGCCCATCCAAATCCTTTTCGGTACCCTATTAAGCCAATAAAGCAATTTGAGACCCTGCGTCATTGGATTTTGTTCAGACTGTTTACACCATGGTTAATTACTGACAATCCCCCATTTTCAATTACCTTTTAATGCAACAAATACGCTTGTTCGACTTGTAATTTTTCCTTTAGGCTAATAAAAAGCAATTAGGTCATATGTTTCAAGTGCTATGAGCTGGTGCGGATTAAAGTGTGAACATAGGGGGGCAGTTACACCCCTAGGATATGGAAAATTGTATCCATAAGCCTTCTAGACTTACACTTTTCCCCCATAAGTTAAAAATATTTGTATCCCAACCCTTACAAACTTGTAATCCATTTGAATTTTACCCACTTAAATTAGGAGTTTAGCTCATTTGTTAAGAATTTGGTTTTATAGTATCTTAATTTTTTGATAAACAGATAAAGACGTACTTGTCGTCTGCCCCTCCAACAAAGGTTTTCTAGATCCGCCACGGGCGATTAGTCATTTAGGTTGTACATATGATGTGGTGTTACCAATTTGATCATGTGAATTCATTTATTGCACAACTAAAGTATGATGTGAAATACATGGTATATCGGGATAAGTAGAAATATATAAAAACCCTAATTCCATAGATGAGATAATATGAGCTTATATAGGTCCTACAAACATATCTTACAAATAAGCCCCTTAACTATACTTAATATGTCAACACTCCTCAAGATGGGCGAAAGATATCTACTAAACCTATCTTGTCACATCCTCTAATCATATCTAATGAGCAAGTCCCTTAGTCAGACAATCTCATGCCTGGTCCTTAGTTGAAATATGACTTAGCTCCAGTAGTCCACTATCCAACTTCTCTTTGATGAAGAACATATCGATCTCGATGTGTTTGGTTCTATCATGCTGCACTGGGTTGTTGGCGATACTGATAGCTGACTTGTTATCACACCACAACTTCATCTTAGCTCCTTGATCCAGCTTCAGTTCCACCAGCATACTCTTCAACCATAGCAACTCAGCAACTCCTAAGGCCATAGCTCTATACTCTGCCTCAGCTGTCGATCTTGCCACCACTGACTGCTTCTTGCTCTTCCACCAGACTAAGTTGCCTCCTATAAAGATGCAGTATCCTGAGGTAGACCTCCTGTCATCAGCACAGCTAGCCCAATCAGAGTCATAGTAACCCTCAATACTCACGTCCATTCTTTCTGAATATCAGCTCTTTTTCGGGGGCACTCTTCAAATATCTCAGAATCTGGTATACAACGTCCATATGACCCTTTCTCGGATCATGCATGTAGCGGCTCACCACGCTCACTGCAAAAGAGATATCGGGACGTGTGTGAGTCAGATAGATCAACCTGCCCACCAGCCTTTGGTATCTGTCACGATCAACTGGTTCTCCAGCTTCAGCACCCAGCTTGAACTTCTGGTCGATCGGTGTAGTTGTAGGTTTACATCCTAACATCCCTGTCTCTTTGAGAAGATCCAGTACATACTTTCTCTGGGATAGGACAATCTCCTCCGCTCCTCGAGCTATCTCTATTCCAAGAAAGTATCGAAGCAGGCCAAGATCTTTCACCTCGAATTCCTTACCCAGTCTTACTTTGAGTTGGGCAATCTCCTTGTCATCATCCCCTGTAATAATCATATCATCCACATATACCGCAAGCATGGTGATGTGACCTTCATTTCATCGAAAGAACACGGTATGATCGGCGTTAATCTGCTGGTACCCCATACCTAGCATAGCTCTCCTGAATCTGTCGAACCAAGCGCGGGGAGACTGTTTCAGCCCATAGAGAGACTTCTATAATCTGCAGACCTTACCTACTGTTTGATCTGTGTCGAATCTTGGCGGAATTTTCATGTATACCTCTTCCACCAGATCTCCATGAAGAAATGCATTCTTCACATCTAATTGGTGTAGCTTTCATCCATCATTTACTACCTGAGAGATCAAGGTCCGAACAGTGCTCATCTTCGCCACCGGTGCAAAAGTCTCATCGTAGTCGATCACATATGTCTGACTATATCATTTTGCCACCAGACGAGCTTTGTAATGCTCAACCTGTCCGTCTGGATTCTGCTTCACAGTGAAGACCCACTTGCATCCAACTGCTCTCTTTTCTTTTGGTAGTTTTACTAACTCCCAAGTGCGGTTCTTCTCAAAGGCCCCTAGCTCTTTGTGCATCGCCGTTTTCTATTTTGGGTCTTTCTTAGCATCCTGCCAATTGTTAGGTACAGTAACAGAGTCCAATGATGCAATGAATGCTCCATGTGCAGGATGAATGTTAGAATATGATACAAACTGGGCAAGATCCCATCTATATCTATCGGGAGGATTTTTCGCATTACTACGAATAGTCCTCCGTACTGATATTGGTGTGGGAGGAGTAGGGAGAGGAATGTTATCACCTTGGGATGAATCTGGTGATGGTGTCGGTGTCTCAGGAGTCGGGGCAGGCGTTGACAAGAGACTGGGCAGCACTAGTGGTACTGTAGGTACTGTTACTGCAATTTGCTTCCCCTTCCTACTATAGGTTAGTAGCTCCCCCTGAACCGTGGGCCTACACCTCTTGTCTCATTTTCCTTTTCTTCTTCATTCTCCTGCTCCTCCTCAACCAATTCTCCCTCCCAAGGAATCGATACAGAAATTGATTTCTCCATATTGTTCACCGATCTCTCACCATTCTCCTCCTCTCGCCTCATACTTCTAGTATTGGGCGAGTTACCAATGGATGAAGTTATCTTTCGAGTGTAATATGGCTCGAGTTCTCGAAAGTGTACATCCATGCTCACAAACAACCTTTTCTCTACCGAGCTCCAGCAAACATATCCTTTCTGAGTAGCAGAATATCCCACAAAGATGTACTTCACAGCTCTAGGGGCAAGCTTCCCGACGGATGGCCTGTTGTCCTTCACAAAGCACACACAGTCAAACACTTTAAGTGGAAGAATCCCACCATTATCTCCCTTCAACGTCTCACACGGAAACTTCCAATCCAGTACTCTCGAGGGCATTCTGTTGATCAGAACTGCTGCGGTCAATACTGTTTGCCCCTATAATATTTCTGGGACATTCATAGAGATCATCATGCTTCTAGCAACCTCTAAAAGATGTTTGTTCTTCCTTTCCGCTACCTCATTCTGAGCTGGTGTGTATGGACATGTTGTCTGGTGCTGTATTCCCTGAGCTGACAAATATTCTTCAAGCGCTCTGTTGGTATACTCTGTCCTATTATCCGACCTCAATACTTTC
Organism: Asparagus kiusianus; assembly: GCA_022839385.1. Taxonomy (NCBI): domain Eukaryota; kingdom Viridiplantae; phylum Streptophyta; class Magnoliopsida; order Asparagales; family Asparagaceae; genus Asparagus; species Asparagus kiusianus. The sequence goes on from BQKN01000209.1 coordinate 280,170, forward strand.
ACCACTGCTCCATATTGAGTCTGAACATTCCTATGAAAGTTTTGGAAGCAACTAAACACTTCACTCTTATTTTTCATCAAGTATAACTAAGTAACACGAGAGAAACAATCAATAAAGGTAAAAAAATACTTGTATCCATTCATAGAACTTATGGAACAAGGCCCCCAAACATCTGAATGTACCAAGTCAAATGCATGAGAACTTCTATGACCAGAACTAACATAAGAGCTTCTAGTAAGCTTTCCAAACTCACATGCATCACACACAAGTTTCTGTTTATTTGCTTTCTCAAATAAAGATGGATACAATCTACTTAAAACACTAAAGGATGAGTGTCCCAAACGCTGGTGATGAAGCATTAACTCACTCTCAGCACTCATTTTAGATCCTACTCCCGATTTCTCTACGATTGACACTAACGCTGAATCCAACCCTTCACGATCCAGATACCACAGTCCACTACGCCATGTGTCAGTCCCAAGTCTCCGCCCTGTCCCCTTCTTCTGGAAAATCACCTTGGGAATATCAAAAGAAACAATGCATTTTAGTTGGAGGATGATAGCACTAATGGACAAAAGATTGACCGGAAAGGAAGGAGCATGCAAAATATTGGACAAAGTTACAGAACCAGTACAATCGACTGTATCCTTACCAACCACCGGTTGAAATGTACCATCAGCTGTTTGAATACTATCAGGCGATGCTAGGTGAGTATATGATGAGAACTCACTAGCATTACCTGTCACATGTCGAGACGCACCGGAGTCGACTATCCATTCTGATGATCTGTCGGGAGACATAGAAGCAAGAGCATGTATGTCATCAGTACCTTTGGTCGGATAAGCATAGGTAGCAGTGTTGCTTCTGGCGAAGAACGAAGTAGATGCCTCCTCAGTCCCACTCCTCAAGTCTCCATCCCCTGCTGCTTTCTGCTTCCTCCTGAGTATCGCCAGGAGAGCATGATCCTCCTCAGTAAAGACCACCTCAGCTTCTTCTTCTCCCTCTGCTACCATCAGATTCACCTGGTTGCCTGCTCCTTTTCCACCTCGTCGACCCCCACGGCCACGATCACGACCTTCGAACTGTCCATGTCCACCCGAATTTCCTTCATTGTGTGGCTTGGTGCAAGCATGCTTTAGATGACCCACTGCACCGCAGTTGTAGCACTGCCGAGTCTCTCCTGTGGATCCAGTGTTGCTAGAGGCTATCAGTGCTGACTTCACTACAGGAAGTCCACCTGTCCCCGCCTGCAGCCGAATGCGAGTCTCCTCCTGGATCATAGCAGAGACAGCCTCCTCAAGCGTGAGAATCTTCGGCTGAGCTAGCAACAATGCAATTCGCTGAGCAAACTCTGATGTCGATCCTTTGAGAAACACCATAGTCCTCTCCTATAGAAAAGCCTCCCGTTCTTTACATCCCGAGTCCTTGCAGCTCGCCCGAGGTGAGAAGTGATCATAATCTAGCCACAGCTGCTCCAGCTCGGTGGCATACTCCTGTACAGTCCTATCTCTCTGAACTGTGGCGTCGATCTCTCCCTTAATCTGGAACACCCTCAGGTTATTCCCCACTCCATCATAGGTCCTCCTTAATTTTTTCCAGACGTCCTTCACCTTCTCAATGCCATGTGGCGGCGATCGACTGGACCAACGAGTTGAGGAGCCAGATGTATACCAACATATGAGTGGACTTCCACTCATCTCTTCCCTCCGAGTCCTCATCCGGCTCTGTCGCCTCTCCTGTCAAGTAACCCTCCAGGTTCCTCTCTGCAAGAGTGTATCTCACCCGTCGCGACCAGCTCAGGTAAGTATTCGGTCCATCAAGCTTCAGATCGATGATCGGAAGCTCCAATTTCTTCGATGGTTTTGTCGCGTTCTCACCAGCCGACAACTTCATCAGCTTCATCAAAGTTGACACCTCCGCGGGGTTCAACTTCTTGATGATCTCCTCCATCGATCAGGCTTCAGACCCAACACATGTTCAACTTCGCTTCCGACCTTTGTTGTGTGCAGTGAAAATTTCAGCAGCACCTCTGCTGCACAACAAGAGTAAGATCTCAAACAAATTTTCTTTTCTCAGAGGAAATAAGAATAAAAAACAGTGATATATTTCATCGACGTGAGATATATACTCTTCCTGTCATCAGTTCGAGGACTGAGTCGAGGGAATCCATGCCAAACTCTAGGTTCGACATGACGCACCGTGAGGGGGGCTGCCGGGGGGCTGCGATGGGGATAGCGAGACCGGGGGGGCTGCCGTGGGGGGGGGGGGGGGGGAGGGGGGTTCGAGCCCGGGGGGGGGGCCGGGGGGGGGGGGGGCCGGGGGGGGGGGGGCAGCGGGGGGGGGGGGGGGGGCGGCGGCGGCTAGGGTTTTGGTGGAGGCTCTGATACCAAGTAGAAATATATGAAAACCCTAATTCCATAGATGAGATAATATGGGCTTATATAGGCCCTACAAACATATCTTACAAATAAGCCCCTTAACTATACTTAATATGTCAACAGGATAGGGTACGCTGAAACGGTGCATCTACAAAATAAACATCTCCATTTTGGGGACATGTTCTAGATTCATGCTGATTTTATGCAACTGGCTGCTAATTAAAATTTTATTATTTGTATTTATCTTTACCTGGTTTCCATACTTCTGTTCTGCTATAGCGTGCTCAGGTGTCTCCTGTTATAAATGTTTGTTTCTTCTACATAGTTGTTTTAACTTTTTCACTGGATGCATTTGTTTTTTTTAAGGGATGGTGTGAGCGAGTCACAGTTTAATCAAGTTTTAAATATAGAGTTGAACCAGATTTGTAAGGTATGACACTTTCTAGTTTACATAAATCAAAATTTATGTGTCTTTACTTAGTAAGTTTTCCCCTAAAAGTACTTTTTTTTCTCAGGCATTTTATCATTTAGGTGAAAAAACGCTTCCAAAATTTACGTTAATTGTGGCACAGAAGAACCACCATACGAAATTATTTCAGGATGGTGCCCCTGAAAATGTTCCTGCAGGTATAGCCTTTTTTTGATGTTGGTATCTTTCTGGTTAAAGTCTAAGCTCTGCAGTATGACATCGAGTTCTCAATTTTGTTGCTAACCATTCTTTTTTGGTTACAGGTACTGTTGTGGATACAAAGGTTGTCCACCCCAGACACTATGACTTCTACATGTGTGCCCAGGCCGGAATGATCGTATGATTTGACTTGTCACTATAAATACACTTCCCTTAATTTTCTAATGTTTGCCGAGAAAATGTGTTACTATGAGGACCGACACCTTGTATTTATTTTGTACAGGGAACCTCAAGGCCCACACATTACCACGTACTGATTGATGAGATTGGTTTCTCACCTGATGATCTTCAGAAACTTGTTCATTCACTTTCCTACGTGTAAGCATTATCAGCGTCTCCACTATACAATTTATCATTATACCAAAGAGAATAAACTATTAAACGATATCCTTTGGCTTTTATCAATGCAGCTACCAGAGGAGCACAACTGCTATTTCCACTGGTAGGCAATCAAACCTTCAAACTTTCTCCTTTATTGTACGCTATCTAGTGCATGATTAAATTCTGAGGGGTTTATTCTTTTAATTTTTCCAGTCGCTCCCATCTGCTACGCACATCTTGCAGCAGCACAGGTGTCCCAGTTCATCAAATTCGAGGAAATCTCAGAGACCTCTTCTGGACACACAGGCGTCACTGCTTCTGGGGTTCCCCCTGTTCCTGAGCTCCCTCGGCTCCACAAGAATGTGAGGAGCTCCATGTTCTTTTGCTGAAGTCTGCTTTAAAAGTTTAAAAAGGCTTCATTTTTTGTCCCTTGTTAGACTCGGGTGGTTGGTTGAGCCTCTTTTTGTGTAAATGGCGTTTACAGGTGATATTGGTACTTTTGCAAATAGTTAGGTGCAGGTTTGCAGATGGGGTGTATGGAATTTGGTGGGTAGCATCAGATACATTTTGTTGTTTAAGCACAAGTCAATGTCGCAAAATCTCATGCAAAATCTCATGGACGACTGTTAAAATCTGCATAGAGTAATTTTACTCTCTGGTGATATAATTTCAGAAGATATCATTTTATCTCGAATATCTGTAGATTTTGTCGTGCATTCCTGAAAATCAATATGCTTATGCGTGTTATCGTTAGATGCTTGCTTTGGGCTGATATATTGGCTGTTATAATGACAACTTCCAGACTGTTTGCTTTGCTGGAAATTCCTAACTACGATTACAAACGTAATTCGTAACGTAGGCTGCATCTAGTTCTTTTTCTTGCTGGATTTTCTGTATCATTTTCAGACGAGTCATCTGAACAACTACCGTATCTGTTAGCAGTAACAATTAGAAAAACTAAGCATATAGACGATTCGTCGGGAGATAAAAGAGCTAGATGCATTTTCATTAGGAGATAATTTCGAAGCACTCCGTCGGGAGATAAAATCTGGCCACGAGCATGCATACTGCCCGGTTCAGGCACGCATTTTCAGATTTACCATAATCTGAAGAACAAATACATGGCAGAAAACACTCCACCAAATTAGCAAAAGAGGAAGAAGAAAAAAATAATAATTCAAAAGTAATATAGACGATTCGTCTTGGAACTGTAATCCTATAGCGACAAGAGATGATTTCCCAGAGTTAACCGCATTATTTCAACAAGCCTTCATGTATAACATTATCCACTTCAAAAGTTTTGAATCCTTTTCAGAAGCAACATAAACAAATCTGATGTATAATATAACAGCGACTGACAATTTATTCACCGCGAAAGACATAAAGAGACGGCCTAACCCAAGAAAACTATGTAACTTGCATTCAACTGCCCATCTAGCACCAAATAAATATATTTAGCCGCAGACAAAAAACAAGGATGGGTCTAGAGGCAGCGCCAAAATTTCCATTCAGGAAACAGCCCCGAAATGTATGGAAAATGAGGAAATGAATCATTAATCGGAGTGATTGTGTGTATTCTCTGTGGAATCTGTAGAAGGTGCGGTATCTGTTGATGGTGATGTCTTTTGTGTAGGAGGTGGATCATTGACACGGTCATTGTTGTCATGGGAGGTGACATTTGCTTCCTTGTTGTTTTTCTCATCAGATTTCTGGAGTCGATCAGGTAACCTCAGTGTTTTGGAGAAAGAAGCCTCGGATGCCGACGCCCATGTCACTTGTGGTGAATTACTATGGTTAGGAGGAAAAAGAGCCGATGGGTCTGGAACCGAGTATGTAGGCATGGCGTAGTTATAGAATCCCATCAGAGGGTGATCGTATTTGCAAGCTGCACCAAACCTGCAGCTTCCATACAAGCTGTAGGATGTGCAGGCAGGATGACCCTTCGCGACACAATGAGAAAAATCAGAGATTCAAGTCAGAAATAATCAGAGACCCCTCACTGTTTTGAACTTACTTGCATGTAGTTTCATTTTCGCACATAGAACCCTTGGATGAATTTTTTTTGGATAGATTCACTAATTCCACCCAAGGGTAATATCTACCAAAGTTTCATCCAGGATAAAAGAAAAAAAGAATTTAACCGAGGGGTATAACAGCGAAAATGAAACTACAAAAGGTAGTAAGTTCAAAATAACAGCGAAAATGAAACTACAAAAGGTAGCAAGTTCAAAATAGCATACCACAACGGCCAGTGTGCAGTTAACGCATAAAAGATATTTTCTACTTACTGGTCTCAAAGGAAGCCCCAGGGGTCCAAGAGTAGGTGGACTTTCTGACCAGCGCTCTTTCGGATGATGATACTTGCAAGTTGCTCCGTATTTGCAAATACCAGTTTTCATGTAATACTGGCATTCAGGCTGATCTGGCCTCTCTGGGAGATTTATTGCAGTGCTGGAAGCTGATTGCGCATGAAGCTTGGGGTTGGGTACCTGTGTAGGCCCAAAGGAATCAGTTGATGGAAATTGGCTTGCAGAGCCCTGGAGAAATAAAGAGAGAACGTTATTTGTTACTGAAGTTATAAAAATATTAGACACGAGAACTATGGTGCTAAATGACCAAAAGGGCAAAAAAAAAAGATTTATTCACAGAGAAAACTTTTACAGGGAATATTTTGTAGTGATGACATGAACCAGACAGAAAAACTGTTTTAATCAGCATGGCCCAAGGAAAATATTCATGCAGTAGATGACTTGTATAGAATGGTTTGTCACAGTTACACAATTATATTTTTAGATGTATTTTCATGGAGAAATTTTTTTCCCTTTTTTCTCTTTTTTTTCGTGAACCCTAATTTGCTCATACAATGCAGCAGTCATTCAACTGCTTTTGGTTTTTTAATCATTTGGGTGTGAGATTCCACCCTGGAAACAAAAGGTATATTTTCCATCGCCACAAGCCAAAACTAGGTACAAGCAAGGATATAGGATCTAACGGATTAACAGATAACTTGATGGAAACAATAAATTATAGAAGGAGATGGAGTATAAGCTATTTCAATTCACTGTAAAATTTGCAATATAATTTCTTGATAATATGCATCATGTTTTTTATAATAACGGTAAGCTATGGTATAAATCTCGTGAGGAAATAACTAAGATGAATTTACTGAAATATGTCACCTGAACGATGTTGATGTTTCTCTTATTTCTTTGATTGAGCTCACTTTTTATAGTTTACTTTCATTCACTATGTTGACCAACTCTCAGAAACAGAAGGGTCAGGACCCCACATTATGCAAGCATAGGCCAGGGAATAAACATATTTTTTACAAAAATGACTGGTGTTTTGCTACATCAGACAGTCCATTTCATCTTTACTAAGGTTCCAGCATATCAGACTCCGTGACTTGTTAGCATTTTCTGCATTCATCCAAGGGTTGCGGGCATGGCCTTCAAAGTTGAACAAAACCACATCTTATTGTTCGTTAGCACAAACTTTAGCACAAACAATGGACCTTAGTATAACTGCCTAGACTGCTTCGGTCAAGCCACTAAAAAGCAAGGATATCTCAACACTATTCAACAACAGACAAGAAGTTGAGGAGGCACATAAATAACAATAGCACGGCAGGATTTATTTGTCCAATACACGTACATCTAGATGTACACAGCTTCTTGACTGAACTGTTATCAGGGGTACGTTTAAGATTCCTTGATGCTCTCTCGGAGTTTCGGTTTAGAATAATGTCATTAGAGATCCATCTCTTTCAAGATTTGAGGATTAGCGTTTTGTAGTTGCTGAACCCTTTTTCTAACCACCTTTAGTATAGTGGATCTCTCCTTCCTTCATGGATGTAGATCTTAGTGTTGAATCACATGATAACTTGGGGCGTTGTGCTTTCCTATTGTCTATTTATTTGTGTGATTGTGTTCTACATGATTTGTTGTTTTCTGATCTTCATAGCCATTTCTGTTTGTAGAACCCCACATTTCTACAGCAAATTGGTACTGCAACATACCAATGGAAGTGGGGCGGATTAAATATTCCAGAGAGCAATAGAGAAGGTGCATTTGATAGCCTGTTGAGTGGCAAATAGGCTGGTAGCGCAGTATTCTTTAAAATGAGAGTATTCAAGAAACTAGTACAATAATGGTAGAAGATGCCTAATCTGATATTTAAGAAGCGTTAGCTTGAGCCCCCCAATCCCACCCACCCACAAACCCCATCAATCCTAAAAGAAAATTTTCTCATGATGCACAGAATTTGACTTAGAAGAGGAGACTTCATACAACTCCATGCCACTGTGAAGATCATAATTTGAGTGCTAAATAACATTGGAATAAACACTCATTATGATCATATTGCAATATGCCATGGGCATGTAGCAGCCCTCAGCACAAGCGGGTGCCTAGGGGAAAATAGAGTACACGCACACACATGCACATAAACCCAAAACCCTAAAAGAAAAATTTCTCATGATGCACAAAATTTAAGCTAGAATAGGAGACTTTATACAACTCTGTCCACTATGAAGAGCATGATTGAGTACTAAATAGCATTGGAATGACATACTCATTGTGACCACACTGCAATATGACATGGTCATGTAGCAGCCTTCCGCACGAGCGGGTGCCTACAGGAAGATAGAGTATGCGCACATGCACGCACCTGCACCCACACCCGCACGTACCCCACAAACCCTAAAATAAAACGTTCTTTTGGAGCAAGAAATTTGACCTAGAAGAGGAGAGTGCATACAACTCCATGCACTGAGAAGGGCATGTCTTGGGCTAAATAGCCTCGGAAGGACACACTCGTTACGTGCACACTGCAATATGTCCTGGTCATGTAATGTAGCAGCCCTCAGCCCAAAATGGTGCCTAGAGGAGGATCAGAGATGTGGTAATCAAGTTGCACTCCACAATGCATCTTTTTACACCCTCATCATCCTAAGGAACCAATGCATTTATCTTAGATTACAAAATCCATTAGGCCAGTTGATCTCATTGTTGAAAGCTCGTTAGGCAATCAAGAATCAAAACATACTCAACCATGTCAGAAGGCCAATTGAAACTTGTATTTTAACATCACTGTTTTGGAGCTTGATGTTCTGATGCCTATGCCACTCTCAAATAGTGAATCACTTGGTAACTACCAACAAAAAAACTTGTCTTCAGTTTACTACTCAGAATTAATCATGATTTGAGCACCTGAAAATAGATATGCTGGTGAACCATCCAATTGGCACTAGAAAAGTGGGGTTCGGATGAGCCATACATAATTTACCTCTAGCTGCTAAGTAATATCTGCAATTTGTAATGTAACTTCTGTATGCTGACACATATTTGATAAAGATTTAACCATTCCCGGAAAAAGTTTGTGTTCCTCATCAGATTTCCCAAATGGAAGAGATGATTGCACGAGAGAACTTGCAGTTCATTAATAGCTAAATATATTAATTAGTGTATGTGACAGAATTAGCATGCCCCCACCTTACCAATCTCTTGCATTCAGATTCTCCTTCACCTCCTTCACCTATCTTTTCTTCATTGGGATTCATTTGTGATCCTTTCTGGTTTCTACATCCAATATTGTCCATAATTGCATTGATAGTTATCTTCATTTTGAAGTATATTATATCCTATCTGAAGGACCCGGAACTAAATATGTATCCATCTTCTCATGGAACGACCACTGGCATGTCCCCACAAAGTAACAATAAGTTAATAACAGTTAATGACATGCAGAAACTAATAAAATGCTACAGCAATAGTAAGGTATATATTTTTAAAATCCAGCGGTATTGATGGAACAAACCCTGAATTCAACAGACTCATTGCCGAAAGAATTAATGCCAAATGACAATGGACATTTGCAAAAAAATGTGTTCGCATGCACTCGTGTGTGTGTGTATAAATAAATAAGCTTAATGCCTTTTAGCAAAAATCCAAATGAAATAAAGATTCTATGGTAGGAGAAATCATATTAACATGCTGAATTTGTAAGCACTTCACCTGAAGGAGACATTTGATAATAAAGTATGGTAAGCAGAAGAACTAATAATCTGTAGCAGTTTTCCAAGTATAATTCTAAGTAGATCATCATGATGCAACTATAACGTGCTTGCACAGACTATCAACCATTATTATTGATAGAAAACGATATCATGGATGTCCATGGAAAGCTTCACTGGTGCACAAAGCATTGGTCAATATCGATAATTATAATGCACTTGCATGGATTGTGCTTAAAAACAAAAGAATAGTAGCTGACCGTGTAAGCGGTCCAACCCTGCTGCATCGACATAGCACCCTGTGAGGATGGAAGAACAACAGGCATATAAGCTGGAAGGCCCTGCATTCTTGGACTAGTTAAGTAAGGTCGTGCTGAAGGCCATGCTGAAAGACCTCCAATTACGGGAAGACTTGATGGAGGTGCAACAGAAGATCCCGCTGGACCATAGGCAGATGGTGGTGTCACAGGAAACACAGGTCCAAGTGTGGCAGGCTGTGGATGGTTGAATTTGCAGGCAAATCCGAATTTGCAAGATCCAGTTCTCATGTAATATGGACATGACTTTTCATCCTGTGCAACAAGAATAAAAGTGAATACTGCAAAACCCCAAATGTAGCTCAAGAGGGCTGGAAGGAAGCTAACATGTAAATGGTTGAGAGCACATCAAGACCTTGAAATGGAAGCAATAGAGTAAAAGAAGTGTTACCTGTCGCATTGGCAACCCAAGAATGTTCAATGAAGCAGGTCGTACATCATGTCTATCTCGTGGATGATGATATTTGCATGTTGCTCCAAATTTGCATGTTCCTGTCTTCAAAAAGTACTGCAAGAAGCCATGGATAATAAGTTCACAAACTATTATACGACTCCAGCGCCCAGCAATTCCTGAAGCATTTTAGCCCAAAGCAAAAGACGTGTATGAAATCAAGTAAGAGATGACCTATGTGATTAGTACAGTGAACCAAAAAGACTACATACTGACCCCTAAAATCATAAATTCCAAAAATGGAGAAAGAACTACGTAAAATAAAAACTCCCGTGCACACATAAGGAGCACTAAGTAAGCAGTGGCCTAACGCACATTTATGCCCATGTACAGCAACTGTAACATGTTCTGAAATGCATAACATTTATCTGATAGGAATTGCACTGTTAGAGTAGAATAGAATGCTCATACACATCCAATACAATTTATGTAATATTAACGAATATCAATGAAGATTTTATTTGTTGCACATATTATTTGGGTACTATATACATAACTGTTATGTTATCCCTAGAAATTATTTTGTTAGATCATGCACTTTGATAGGTCACTTGCTTGGAGATATAATCTAATTTAGAGATTTCTTAGAACTGTACTTAACATATAAATAGTACGGAAAAACTATGTTATTACAAGTTATCATGCATGATGATGACATAAGAAATATAGTGGTGGGTCTCAGTTACTGGGATTGGACACTCTCGGTGTATGTCATGAGCACGAATTGTGATGTGTGCAGTGCTAGACCACATTTAGATTCTTTAGGATAGGTCACCTAAGGGATAGAGATCAATTGTTATGTGGTCCCTTAGACTTGAGGATATTGTCATTTTCGATTTGATAACTGAGTATGTTTGATGTGATGGTTAACTTATACGTGGCAAGTGCTAAAAAACCTAAAACTTTGGATTACTATATTTCATTTAGGGAGATGATGGATGTCTAGATCGGATCCGATAATGATCATTATGATAAGAATAATTTATTATGCAATTCTATTAAGTTATAAAACATTGTTGATTGGTTGTTTTGGAGAAGTTTTTCAAAATTAATTTATTATACTATTATTAATATTTTCAAAATGATTTTTGTCTATGGAGATTGCGACTTTTAGACAAACAAATGGGTGAATTGTCCCACTCATTAATTTGTCTAAAAGAAAAATAAATTAATACTAAAAGAGACTGGATGTAAGAAAATAACACTATTAAATATTTTAATACCACATTGTGTAAGAGTGCTTATGAATAGTTGGTCGGATAGAGATTTGATTGTTACATTAAAATTAATAATCAAGTTTAATTAAGAATTAATTTGATTAGTAATTGGCTCTCGATATGGAACCCAATTAGTTTCACCAATCACCAATGTCAGTAAGAGAGGTCTAGCTGCAATAAAATACCCATCTTTATCTATAATTGTTATAGATTTGACTTTTTGAAAGAGTTTCACATCAATTAAAACTGTTAACATGATGGATGACCTAAGTCTATATAACAAAGGCATGTGTGGTCATATGGAGAGACAATAAAAAAATATAGAAAAAAATTAAGAAAATAAGATTTAGAGGTCCTATCTCCGTTTTGTATTGCATCCTCTCCATGACGAATGGATTCAATTAGAGGCTTTTTCTCTTGAGAAAGATAATTATCTGAAGATCTTGGGACAAACTTCGTGGAGGATTAGAAAACTTTTCAAGTATTCTTCCAATTTTTTTTAATTTAGATTAAACTTCATGATGCATGCTTCCACCATAGTTGCATACAATTTTCCAACATGCACAAGCTAATGTTATCTTCCAATCTAAAGAAAAGATAGAACCTGCAAAATTTCTAGAATAAGTTGCAGCAATAAAAAAATGATTTTCGCTCAATCATCCGATACAAAGCTGACCATATGATCATATAGGATTTTATTATGAGGGCGTCTCCACACAATGATGGTATAGTCAAAGACATATTTTGGTTATACCATTCCACCAATTCTTTACTGTTTTTCTGGAAAAGGATTGTTAGAATTGGGGGTGGAAACCAACCTCCGCCGGCGACGAGGA
>BQKN01000209.1:308745-327834 GCA_022839385.1 Asparagus kiusianus
TCCAGAGACTTCGATCAGGATTGGGATTTGTCGCGATCGACCGCACGTGGTTCTGCGGTCGACCGGAGTCGGGTTTTGGCCCAGATTCGGAATTTAACCTGTTTTGTTCTATTTCCTTTTTTACTTGTTAAACCCTTAAGTCTATAAAAGGGTTGATTAGGGCATGATGTAAAGAGACGAAAAATAGTGAATTTTTCTCCTGCGGCGGCCGTGGACGTAGTTTCTCACATTGAGAAGCGAACCACGTAAATCTTGTGTGTTTGAGATTGTTTGATTTTCTCTCTTCTCTCCTAAATCTCTATTTCCAAATCGCATCAGGGGGGGTTGTGTATCCCCAACAGGTGGTATCAGAGCGACCAGGTTCGGTGCGAGCGATTTGAGGTCTGAGACAATGGGATCTGAGAAGGAAACATCCAAGATTGAGAAGTTTGATGGAACAAACTTCGGGTTCTGGAAGATGCAGATGGAGGACTACCTCTATCAGAAGGATTTATACCTACCATTGGGAGAGAAGCCGGCGGATATGAAAGATATGGATTGGAAGCTATTGGATCGAAAGGCCCTTGGAGCGATCAGGTTGACCTTGTCTAAATCAGTAGCGTTCAACATCAAGAATCAGAATACGACGGCGGATCTCATGGCGGCGTTGTCCAGTATGTATGAGCAGCCCTCTGCGGCGAATAAGGTACATCTCATTAAAAAGTTGTTTAATTTGAGGATGTCCGAGAGCCAGAAATTCAAGGAACACCTGAACGAGTTTAACGAGATCACGGATCAATTAAACTCGGTCAATATTCAGTTTGACGATGAAATCCAAGCCCTCTTGAAACTTGGTCAATTACCCGACAGTTGGAAGGGTACCGTTATCTCGATTAGCGGATCATGTGGCAAATTAAAATTGAAATTTTCAGAGGTGGTGGACATGATTATGACTGAGGAGATCAGAAGGCAAGAGGAAGGGATTTCTAATTCAGGGTCGGTGTTGAATCTTGAGGACAGAGGAAGAAACAGAAACAGAAATAGAGGAAATAGCCGTGGAAGACCTAACTCGAGGAACGGAAGGTCAAAGTCTAGGAACCGCAAGGGTAAGAAGGAGATCGATTGCTGGAATTGTGGCAAGTTTGGCCACTATGAAAATCAGTGCCGAGAACCCAAGAAGGACAAGGAGAACAAGACTGAAGCGAACGTGGCCTCAGGGGAATCATATGATGCCCTAATCTGTTCGTTGGAGAGTAAGACTAAATCGTGGGTGCTGGATTCAGGAGCTTCGTTTCATGCTACCTCAAATAGAGATTTATTTGAGAACTACGTTTTAGGAAACCTAGGTAAAGTCTATCTTGGTGATGATCAGCCTTGTGATATCGTTGGCAAAGGAGTCGTGCAAATCAAGCTCAATGGGTCTACATGGAAGCTGAACGATGTGAGACATGTTCCTAGCTTGAGGAAAAATCTAATTTCCATAGGACAATTGGCGAAAGAGGGATACGTATCAACCTTTGCATGTGATACATGGAAGGTTACAAAGGGATCCATGGTTGTTGCCCGTGGTACGAAGACGGGATCTCTCTACATGACGATAGATGCACGAGGTTCCATTGTAGTGGCTGAAGGCTGTGAAGACCCAAATTTGTGGCACCAGAGGTTAGGTCACATGAGCAGCAAAGGCCTAAAGGTTATGCAATCGAACGGGAAGTTACCAGGATTGAGATCGGCTGATATTGACCTATGTGAAAGCTGCATTCTTTGGAAACAAAAGAGAATAAGCTTCAAGAGGGTTGGCAGGACTCCTAAAGAAGAGAAGCTTGAGTTAGTTCACATAGATGTGTGGGGCCCAGCATCAGTTCCATCCACCGGCGGAAGGTTATATTTCGTGACCTTTATAGATGATCACTCGAGGAAGACTTGGGTCTATTTCATGAAACACAAATCAGAAGTGTTTGAAGTCTTCAAGCGATGGAAGGCTATGGTTGAGAACGAGACCGGTTTGAAGATCAAGAAGCTCCGTTCTGACAACGGCGGCGAGTATGAAGACTCAGAGTTCAAGAAGTTCTGTTATGAAAGTGGCATTAGATTAGAGAGGACAGTGCCAGGTACACCCCAGCAGAATGGCGTAGCAGAACGCATGAACAGAACCTTGACTGAGAGAGCCAGAAGTATGCGGTTACAAGCAGGTTTTCCGAAGCAATTCTGGGCAGAAGCAGTCAACACCGCTGCCTACTTGATCAACCGGGGACCATCAGTGCCTTTGGAGCACAAAATACCTGAAGAAGTGTGGAGTGGAAAGCAGGTAAACCTTTCTCATCTGAGAGTATTTGGATGTGTTTCATATGTACATCTGAGTGATCATGTTAGAAGCAAACTCGATCCTAAATCCTTAAAATATTTCTTTGTTGGCTATGGCGGCGATGAGTTTGGCTACAAGTTCTGGGATGAGCAGAACAAGAAAATCATCAGAAGCAGGGATGTGGTCTTTAACGAATCAGTCCTCTACAAAGACCGTGATGTAGTTCAGCCCACTAGCTCGATGCAGAGTGATCCCACATATTTCGAGTCAGATGATGCCTCAGGTGGAGGCAATCCCGAAGCTAGTTCTGATGAAGAAGAAGAGATGATGGATGAGACCACTTCAGAGGGGGCAGATGAAGATGGAGAGCCTGTTTCGCCCGTTAGAGAGTTGAGGCGGTCAGCTAGAGTCCCCAAGCCCAATCCTAAGTATCCATCACTACAACCAAGAGCTCATCTCAACTACCTACTTTTGAGTGACGGTGGAGAGCCAGAAAGTTATGATGAGGCCCTTCGAGTGGATGATGCGAGCAAGTGGGAGCTCGCCATGAAAGACGAAATAAAATCCTTAGATACCAACAAGACATGGGAACTTGCGAAGTTACCAACGGGGAAAAAGGCCTTGAGCAATAAGTGGGTATACAGAATCAAAGAGGAACATGATGGTTCCAAGAGATACAAGGCTAGATTGGTGGTTAAAGGATTTCAGCAGAGAGAAGGAGTTGATTACACAGAGATCTTCTCTCCAGTAGTCAAACTAACTACCATCAGAACAGTCCTGAGTATTGTTGCAGCTGAAGACCTACATCTCGAGCAACTAGATGTAAAGACAGCTTTCCTCCACGGTGATCTAGAGGAAGAGATATACATGCAGCAGCCAGAGGGGTTTACTCAGAAGGGAAAAGAGAAGATGGTATGCAGATTGAAGAAGAGCTTGTACGGCCTAAAACAAGCTCCAAGGCAATGGTACAAAAAGTTCGATGGATTCATGCACAGGAACGGCTACTCCAGGTGCAATGCTGACCATTGCTGTTTTGTCAAAGAGTTTAACAAGAGTTACATCATCTTGCTTCTATATGTCGACGACATGCTTGTGACCGGTTCAGACATGAGAGAGATCAAGAAGCTGAAGAAGCAGCTGTCGAGTGAGTTCGACATGAAGGATCTAGGCGCAGCGAAGCAGATATTGGGAATGAAGATCAGCAGAGACAAGCTGTTAGGCACTCTACGACTATCTCAGGCCGAGTATATTAGGCAGGTGCTTGAGAGATTCGGGATGAGTGGTGCTAAGGCCGTTAGCACACCGTTAGCTAGTCATTTCAGATTGACTAAGGAGCAGTGCCCCGAGACTGATGAAGAGAAAGATTACATGGCTAAGGTTCCTTATGCTTCAGCCATCGGAAGCCTTATGTACGCCATGGTATGCACGAGACCTGACATTGCCCATGCAGTGGGAGCTGTGAGCAGATTTATGTCAGATCCAGGAGAGCAGCACTGGGAAGCAGTAAAGTGGATTCTGAGATACCTGCGAGGTACTATAGAAGATTGCTTATGCTTCAGAAGAGGCAAGTTAGTCCTGCAGGGTTTTGTTGATGCAGACTATGCTGGTGAGATAGACCAGATAAGGAGCACTATAGGATATATATTCACTTTGGGCTCTACAGCTATTAGTTGGGTTTCTCAGTTGCAGAAGATCGTTGCTTTATCAACGACAGAGGCTGAATATGTTGCTGTGACAGAGGCAAGCAAGGAGATGATATGGTTGCAGGGTTTCTTGGAGGAGCTGGGACAGAAGAGTGAGAAGAATGTCTTACATTGTGATAGCCAGAGCGTAATTCATTTGGCAAAGAATCCCGCTTTCCATGCAAGGACCAAACACATACAGGTCCGCTACCACTTCATAAGATCAACGTTGGACGAGGACATGTTGGAACTTGTGAAGATTCAAGAAAGCAAGAACCCAGCCGATATGCTTACCAAGGTTGTCACCACAGAGAAACTGAAGTTGTGTTCAACTTCAGTTGGCTTCAGCACTTGATGATAGGAGGCCGTCGCCGCAGAGAGAGCTGAAAGAGCTTGATAGTTAGTCTCCAAGTGGGAGATTGTTAGGATATGTGAAGCCTAACTATCAGGCATGCCCTATACTTCAGAAGAGAGGAGGAACAAAGTTGGAACAGGAGGAACATGATCGACGACGAAGAAGTTCAAGCAAAATGACGAAGAGGTGATTTGGCAGTATCGCGGTCGACCGGCCATGGCACGGCGGTCGACCGGCGACGTGCACAGACTGGGTGCACAGGCTGGAAGAGCATCGCGGTCGACCGCCTGTGGCGCTGCGGTCGACCGCTCAAAGTCCAGAGAGCTATTCAGAGTTTTGCCTTCGTCGCGGTCGACCGAGCGTGTCGCTGCGGTCGACCGGCAAAAGTCCAGAGAGCCAGGCAGATTGCAGGCAGCATCGCGGTCGACCGCACGTGGCGCTGCGGTCGACCGCCCAAAGTCCAGAGACTTCGATCAGGATTGGGATTTGTCGCGGTCGACCGCACGTGGTACTGTGGTCGACCGGAGTCGGGTTTTGGCCCAGATTCGGAATTTAACCTGTTTTGTTCTATTTTCTTTTTTACTTGTTAAACCCTTAAGTCTATAAAAGGGTTGATTAGGGCATGATGTAAAGAGACGAAAAATAGTGAATTTTTCTCCTGCGGCGGCCGTGGACGTAGTTTCTCACATTGAGAAGCGAACCACATAAATCTTGTGTGTTTGAGATTGTTTGATTTTCTCTCTTCTCTCCTAAATCTCTATTTCCAAATCGCATCACGGGGGGTTGTGCATCTCCAACATATACATCTTGTAGTTGCAGCACTCACTACACGAATGATGAATCAATGCTATTAATCCACATTATTATTTGTAGAAATATTCTACAAACAAGCTTACAGAGAATCTGAAATTATTTTAGTTTGTATTCATAAGCCTTACCGTATTTAACGACCGTCGTGAATATCGGGGTTATTTTGTACGGAAAGATTATAGACTATTTTTAACAATCACGACCGTCTTTCGCTAAGGGGCTGTTCGTTTGGCAAAAAAACTAGGAAATCAAAATATAGGAAACCTATTTCCTATTATAATTATTTTGAAGTTGTTTGGTTGGCTTAAAAAAGAAGGAAATTATAGAATAAGAGATGAGATGAGATGAGTTGTCACCTTATTATTGGATGATGTGAGTGATTTTTTAAAAAACTTGTTTTGAGGTTGTTTGGTTGGTTAAAAAAATAAGGAAATGAATTGGAGGTATATTATTGGATGATGTTTTGAGGTTGTTTGTGTTTGGTTCGTTTTTAAAAATAAGAAAATAGATGAGATGAGATGAGTTGGAGGTATATTATTGGATGATGTGACACGTACTTAAGGAAATTGATTTCTTGTTTTTTTTTGAGGAAATGGATGGAAAGGAATGTTTTATGATATGAGATGAGTTGTCACAATATTATTGGATGATGTGTGTAATTTTTAAAAATGAGATAAAATGAGATGTGATGAGTTGGATGATGTGACACATTTCTTGTGTTTGGTTTATTTTTAAAGGTAAGAAAGGAGATGAAATGAGATAAGTTGGAGGATAAAAATAATATTTTATTGGATGTTGTGGGTGAGTTTTAGGGATGGAAATGGATAAAAATATTATTATATATATTTCCTTGTACCTATTTGCTTTTCTTGGTTTTTAGGAAACCAACCAAACAGCCCCTAAAGCGTCAAAAATGATCGCAGTCAGAATAAAATTGTCGTCGTGGTTGGAGAATTTTGACTTATTATGTATATACTTCACATGTGTGTTTTTATATTACCACTTCTTTCTCTCGTAATGTCAATCGTTGATGGTCAAAGGATGCAACGCGTGCGCAGAACGCAGAAGATAAAATGAATATTTGCGGGATCCCATGCGAACCATGCTTTACCAGCCGTCCTAGTAAAGTTGGCATAGGGCTACAACATGATACCATACCATTACCATAGCAATACCCATTAATTGAATCGAGTCCTAACATGACAATCCTATTCTTTGTTCTTTTAGAGCAAGTGCAGCAGCCTCCCAAGAAGGGCTCCTAAGTCCTATGTGGCAAGAAAAAGCTCCTAAGACCTTCCAACAAGCTCTCAAGAAAGCTCTCAAGTCCTAGTTGGCGGTGGGACCCACCATGGAGCTCCTAAGAGCTCCACAAATTTGTGGAGCACTTGAGAGCTCCCAAGAGGTGAGGGGCCACTAAAAACTATTTTTTATTAGATTTGTTGTTTTAAAATATATTTATAAAATGTTATTTTTAGGAGAATAGATTTTTTAAATAATATTTGAACTCCTAGTTGGGAGTTTGTTGGAACATTTTTCCTAGTAGGGAGCTCCTAAGTGGGTCTCATGCTTGAGAGCACTCCAACAAGAGCTCCTTACTAGGAGATTGTTGCACTTGCTCTTAGGTCCCCACTAACACAACCCCAGGGGGGGGGGGGGCCCCAACCCACCCACCCCACACATACCACCCCAACCAAACCCCCCCAAACCTAAGAATCCCTTATATCATTAAATTTATTATTAGGTCCCTCAAATCTTAAGCTATTGGGCAACTAGTCCCTTAAGTCATTGAAATTGCTATTAGGTCCCTCAATTTTAAAGTATTTTTTAAATTAATCCCCCAAAGCAGGTGCATAACTAGCTATTAGAGGGATTAATTTGAGCGTCATATAAAATTTGTAGAAGATAATGACGATTTCAATGACTTGGGGAACTAATTGTCCTCTTACTGCTACATTCACATTTGATACGAAGGAGTCATTTTAAAATATTCTAAAATTGTGGACTTAAGAAAAATTTAAATGATTTGAGAGACTAATTTCAAAATAACACAAAATTTGAGGGACCTGATGGCAATTTAAATGATTTGAGGGCCTAATTAAAAATATAAGAGATGTAGGACTAATACCTAAAACCTTTTTTTTTTAAAGTTACGAAGATGTTTTGTGGATGCATTGTTTCCTAGGGTCTCGTTCCATGAATAAACTATTATTATGGAAGGCAAAATAAAATAAAATCTTAACACCAGATTTAACAAGTCAGTGTAACCGGTTTTAATAGGATAACATTTATTTTTTATAACCTAGACTGAGATTAAACACGAGACCATCAGAGCTATATTAGAACTTTCAAACCATCCAGTTCACCCTTAGTAGGTATTTTTATAGCATAACTGTTTGTTAGTTTTAACATGATCTATTTTTCAGCGTAACAAGGAGAAAAAACGACACATAAATATAGACATAAAAAGTGCTGAATTCAATAAATAAATGAATGAAATAAAACAATGATTCCCTACTTTGAAACAATAGTGACTTTTTAAATTAATCATTATCGTTCTCAAACTAATCAACATAAAGATAATCATATATCAATAAGGAGGGCTGATAAATACCACGTTATTTGTTGCGTTTATTGACGCATTATACATCTAGATTTCTATTTATGTAAATCTATCAGACAATCTAACAACATATTTGTTGGTTTCAAGAGCGTACACCCAAATCTGAATCAAAATCAACAATTTTGTAAAACTCAGCATCGGTCAACCGACACACATGGATCGGTCGACCGAATCGACTGTAGGAAACCGAGCAGAAAACCTCGTTCTGGTCAGTCGACCGAAGCAATGGTCCCGGTCGATCGAAAACGTGCACAAGAAACCTTGTAGAAAACAAATTTCTTGACGGTCAACCGAAGCAATACTATCGATTGACCGATGGCGATCAACTAGCCGACCGATGAGATGATATCGGTCGACCGAAGACGGGTCAGGTGATTTCCTGGTTCGGGTTGGAATATATTTTTTGGGCTGTGTATATATATGTCTCCTAAAACGTTTTAGGGTTGAGTGAGGACATTTTTGAGAGGGTTTTGACGATACTTTGAGATCGGAGATCTTAGAGAGAGTGTGACATATTGCGAGCATTGTAATATCTTCTTCAATTAATCAAATACTTTCTGGCGTGGCTCCCGATGACGTAGGCACATTTGCCGAAACTCGTTAAATTTGGTGTTTTCTTCTTTTGTTTATTCTTTCCTGCAAGTTTTCTTCTTTTGTTTATTCTTTCCTACATGTTTTCTTCTATTTGCTCTGATTTCTTGTTTGTCTACCCTCGACACAAGATCCAAAAAGGCACGGGTTATCGCATGTTCAACCCCAACAACATTATCTAGGAGCACGGGAATACACGCGACCATCATTAATTCATTGCATAAGGTATTAACAAGCTCTTCCTGCCATGCATCAAACTTTAACAGGACCTGTGCATTTTCCCACATCATTGAGAGTGATTTTCCATTACAAATGAAGAGAAAACGAGGAAAAGGAATTCTTTCGGTGGACACTTTGTATAAAAAACGTTCAAGTGAAGAATATCTTAACATAAAATTTTTCTAAATGTGTACAATAATAATATATTATTTTGACATGGATGCAATAATAACAAGGGTTATTTGCACATACATCTCTTAAATTATATGTATTTATAAAAATACCCTATAAATCTTAGTATTTGCAAAACTACCCCCTTAACCGTTAACTTTGGAAAAATTATCGTCAAAGTTATTAATTATTATTGTGAGAAGCTAATTTGTAATTGCAAGATGAAAATTATCAAGCAATTTTTTTATCACAAAGTTGATGATTTGTTGATTTTAGAGGTGTTTATTTCCTAAAGGTGATGGTTTGAGGGGTATTGTCTGCAAATACGAAGATTTGAGGGGCATAGCTGCAAATACCCACGATGTAATGAGGATATATGCAAATAACCCTAAAAATAATATATCAGTAGAGCTTTTAACATGTATTATAGGTAACATTACTGACCCAATATATAAAATCCATCAAATTTAAGCTCCTCCAAAGAATTATTTTTCCCAAAACAAGCGGGACCCGAATCCGTCAGCAGACCCAGCCCGTCCGAACTTGACCGAACCCTTTATCCCAACCAAAACCCTCGAGCATCTCACTCCCCGAAGCCAACCCCTCTCCACCGCCGCACGCAAAAAACAAAAACCCTCGCTCTCTCAACCTCCGTCGTCGGCGATCTCCGAGCTTCCCGATGAGCGGCAGCGCCTTCAACGCGTTCAAAACCCTAGCTCCGATCGAGTGGAGCCCTCGCCTCTACATCACCCTCGTCCGCGGCCTCCCCGGGACTCGCAAGCTCCACCGGCGGACTCTCGAGGCGATGCGCCTCAGACGATGCCATCGCACCGTCGCCCATCGCACCACCCCGTCGCTCCTCGGAATGCTCAATCAAGTGAGTAAACCTCCGATCTATTGTTTTTCCCCCCTCTTCTTGAAATCCCTAAAATTTCGCCTTTTATGTTTGGGTGATTAGGTTAAGAGATTGGTTGTGGTGGAGACGGAGGCGATGTACAATGCACGGAAGCAGAAGGGGGAGGAGAATAGGGCACCGAGGCCTCCTCTTGTGGTTAGCCATTCTCCTCCTGCAAATGGTTCGACTCAGTAGGAAAAAGGTTGTCTTTTTGCCGACTCATCATCTGGCACCTTTAGTTTCTGATTTATTTTTGAATATATGCTTGCATCCATTGATGCTGCCGCACAGGTAAAATCAAGGTTTTACATGTAATATCTGCATGTTGCCTCGCTCTATGATCATATTCATGCATGTCGCCTCGCTCTATGATCATATTAATGCATGTCGCCTCGCTCTATGATCATATTCATTCATCTTGGATTTTACAGTTTGATGTGAACAATCATGACTATGAGAACCAATGTTTCAAAAAGCGGGCCGGGCTCCTGCCTAGGCCTAAGCGGTACACAGGTCGCCCGTGTAGGTCTTGACAGCACCTAGGGAAGCATGATCGCTTACACAGACTGCATCACATTAAAAAGGGGCATATTGCTTGCTTAGGCATAATAATGGCGGAACAGAATGGGTTCATCATATGTAAACATCGAGGATAGGATTTTGAATTTTCAAAAAGAATCTATCCCCCTCTTGATGCTAAAAACGCTAAGTGCCGATTAAGCACTCGCCTAGGCGCCTAGTTGAGGTGCTTGGTCTGGAACCTAGAAACGCCTAGCGCTCTCTAAAATGTTGATGACAACACACGTAGAGCACTGCCAATGCGCTATATAGATGAGCAGGGATAGATGAGCCTCCAAGGTTACATTTCTATTCTTTTACCTTAATAATCCATGATTAGTCAGATCAAGAGCTTCCCAATGCACGTCTAATTGGGAACTGCATGACTTCTTCATTTTAGCCATTGGATATACTCTTACTTTCCATTTATATAAATTTGGTTGCCAATGCAATCAAATAGATGTTGTACTTCAACCCATCTCCCAATCCGGTAATTTGCTAGCTTTGTTACTTTATTAAGGGCATGGTTTTAAATGTCGGCCGACATGTCGGACATGTCAGATCAGAGGCTAGAGCGACACAAATATGGTCATTTTAAGTCGGATATCGTTTTCGAGGTCCATGTCGAACATGTCAGGGGATATTGCGGACATATTGGCCGATTTTGAGCCTTGACAAATCAGAAATTAGCCGATTTTTTAATTAATTTTTTAGTTGATAAGTATATGGGCCTGGGTTTAGTACTAAAAAGCCAAACCCGATTAATTCTTTTTTTAGCCTTTTGTTACCATAATAACCCGATAGCATATAATATAGATTAGGGCAATGAAAAAAATATTGCTCTCTTTCCCATCGCGATCTCTCGTTTGTCTTCGTTTCTACAAATTGAAATTGAGTATTCATAAAACCGTGATGTAAATAATAAGTTTGAACCATAGCTTGAAATCAATTCAAAGTCTTAACACTTTATGTCAATTTTATGCAAGACACTTTACTTTATGTTAATTTTATGCAAGGCACTTCACTTCATGTCAATTTTATGCAAGGCACTTTGAACATTCTAGTTTGACAATGTGTATTTTATTTATTTGTTGGCATAATATTCTAATGTTTCCCTTTAAGAAATGGAAAACAACTCGTGCCTTGATGATGACTACTCAACTCAAGTAGGATAAGGTATAACAAGACAAGTGCATTCCATCTTGGTGACCAAAA
Organism: Asparagus kiusianus; assembly: GCA_022839385.1. Lineage (NCBI taxonomy): Eukaryota > Viridiplantae > Streptophyta > Magnoliopsida > Asparagales > Asparagaceae > Asparagus > Asparagus kiusianus. Next base: position 320,146 of record BQKN01000209.1, read on the forward strand.
TTGAGTAGAAATCCATCCGATATGGCAATTCGATATTTAGTATATGTTCCCCAACATATCCTTGATTTTCGCAATTCGACATGAATTTTAGTTGTTCGACGAACCCGACATCCGGCATTTAAAACCTTGATTAAGGGCACATGAAAATAACTAATCTTCTTTTTCAAGTTTCTTCTACTTTAACTGACCTTATTATCTAATTAAGTTAACAAAAGATCAATGGTCAAAACTGTTTTCGGTGATGTTCTAACTGCTTGTTAAGACTTAAGCCCTTTTTACTTAAATGGCTGAACTGTTTATTATTGTGACCAGGTCATTTGTAACAGTTACGTGATTTGGGAGTTATCTTAATTTTAAGATACATGGCCATGTTTGTTTAACCTTTTAGGATAAAAGAGATGTAATAAATCCAAGCTGTATTCATGCCAAACAACAAGTGTTTCTTGTGGAGTATTAAAGGCAGTGTCTTTTTAGTCACTGGGACTTATTCTCTTCAGTTACTCTAAGGACAGTGCTGTAGCAGAAGCAGGAGATTCATCAATGCCTTATGCAACTATCTTCACTAGTAGTTAGTATCTTTTGCTTGTTTTGCACTAGACAGTTCTAAAAAATGAAGTGCAATAAATATTTTGTGTCTCATAGTTATTTCGGGTTTTGCTTCAAAGCTAAACACAAGGAAGTGGTATAAAATTTCCATTCTTGGTTTGATGATCTAGGACCCAACAGGTCGATAAGCTACTTTCATGTCCTGTTGATTTGGATCGATACATTAAGTGGTTTATCAGATGAGTGGTCCCTATTTTTTATCTATGCTTTATTATTTTTGGTCCTTTTGTTATTATTAGATCACAAGAGTCTCCTAACTGCTGCTTCCTTACCTACACAATCTTTTCTTATAATTCCATTACACTTCAGCAGGCCTTTCTTTTTGAGAGAAAATGCTAGAGTCCTATATTTGCCCCAATACATGGTATGTAAAAAAGGTAAAGAATCAGTACATCTACAGTGCACCATTAGATTTTGTAAAGACATTCCTCAAACTTGCTAGGATTATTGATACATTTATAATCAAGGGAGTAAGGAGAATTAGAGGTTGTCATAAGAGAACTTGGGTGAAGACAATTAAGAAGGATACGATAGAGCTCAACTTATTTGAGGAATAGTCATTAACGAAGTGAGTAGATTTTTTTTTTTTGATTTAGCTTATCCAAAATTTTGTGATAAAGGTGTTGATGTTAATTCCTGTTGTTTGCTGAAGCTGTTTCAGAAGGATTTAGTCAAACTCTGATGTTGTTATGCAAGCTCAATCCAGTTCATAGAGGGATTTAACAAATTTTCCTAGTGACCAGGAAGTTTTTTAAATATCTTCTTTGATTAACCACCGATCTGTAATTTGCTCTTTCCTTTAGTATCACTGGACATACCAGATTGCCTACACTCTTTCAACAGCCAGTATTGCCTTAGTATCCTTCACATTTTAAGTCAGCTGGACCTGTTTGATGCAAAGGATAGAATGTTTTAACCGTCTGCATCTTTTGTGAACATCCTTCTTTGTCAAGATATCTGCTGAAGTAACGGGGGTCATATGTAAAGAGTCATGTACCAGGATTATCATGATGATATACCTCCTAATTGTTGTACATTATTCGTTAGGTAACACTCGAGTGTTAATACTATTATAAGAATGAAAATTTGTTAGACATGTAGTCGGAGTAATTTGTCAAGTTTTGTTGGTAGTTTCTTTTACTGGTTTATTTCGAATTCACTTCCTAAAACAATTCATAGTTCATAAGCGCACCTCCTCATTTTGGACCTTTCTTGATCTTGGGGAACATCGAGGTTTACTTCGTGGTTGAATGATCTTAAAATGCATGACCAGGAAAGGTTCGCTAACCGAGGCCATTGTTCTTCTGATCCTAAGGGGTTTATTGCACGACTTGATCTAGCCCATATTCATAAGTACCTCAGCTAAGTTTTATGCCCAACATTTAGGGAGATGATGAGCTGATTTAGGTTGACATGTAAATTCTTTTAGAGCTTTCTCATCTATGTGTTTTGCGCTTTAGCACAGTGAGATATTTTGATGTGAATAGTGAAGATTAGTTGTTAGATTTTGTGACGAGTACTTGCAAGATGCTATATTGATTTGTGCATAGTTTAGAAGTTAGAACTTAGAAGTATGAAAGCTTGTCTAGAGGCCATGCACACTATGAAGTATATATCTTTTTCGAATTCTTTGCCTTCTATATTTGATAAGCTGTCTCACTGTATAAGAATTCAAATAAACAAATACAGACATGGAAAGGAAGCGGAGGGCTTTATACTGTAACTTTGTTAAGATGCTGAGAAACTCTTGGGAAGTTGAGATGGATTAATGGCTATAGGCCTGAATGCAACTAAAAGACAGTTGTAACAAGTTAGAGAGATGTATCTTCAACATCAGAAAAAAATGAGGGAGAACCGTTTGAGATGGTTTTAGCACACGTATGTGCAGCAAAGACTTATGATGGGTGTGCCTATCATGGGGGTGGTATTGTTTGGTTTAAAGCGGCTTCTATGATTTGCTACAGGTTAAAGTGACACCTGGGTTAAAGATATGGCACTTTCTAAATCATTAGAGATATGGACCGTAATAGATTTGATAGAAAAGGATTCAAGCATCTTACCCCACAAGTTGTAGAGTTTTTTGTCAGTCTTTGTTGTATACTTAGTTCATGTAAGGTTGTACTCCGTTTCTTGTATTATTTAGCTAACATGCTTATAACTGGTGGTTTTGTAGCAAACAAAGTATTTTTCAACTGGGGAATTGCATTTAAGCTTCCACTTCCCTGAATTCTTTTGAATAATATTTAACTACTAACAAGATCTCTTATCGGGCAGGTTAGGCCTGAGTAATACAGTGACTCTGCCACCCTCGCTCGTGAACGTGCACCTATCATCAACCTCACTTCTTGAACATACACTCACTAAAAGTTGCAGTACCTCAAATAGAAAATATGTCCATAACAATGTCATTTATAGTTCTCTTACCAACACCATTAACAATTAATAAGCGTTCATCTCATAACTGTTTTATCGAATAAATTCTACTAGTTAGTCCTTCTATAAAAAATTATAGATTTGTTGCGTATTTTTCTTTAAAAAAGATCATCTAATTACTTAAATATGCTTTGGGAACTACAGTATAGGATCTGTTAGATAAGTGTATGATATCATTGTGTATCTTCCCCTAATCACATAGTCCCTTCAGCATTTGTGGATGAAAGTTATTTTATTGCTTGTATGCAGTGGCTCCCCCTTGATGCAATGGGGCCATTAACACATTTTCTACTTCCTTTCATCTATGCTGGAAGTATCATACCAGACTTGGCCCCCCTTCGATTGATCTCACTTTTCAATCTACTATCGCGAACTTTGCATCATTTTGTTTCTTTTTTTTTTCCTTTCCAGATTGATGCCCAAATCTAAGATTATTATGTATAATTTATTCTTTCTTCTTGCAATTATCGTTTAACACCCCCCCCCCCCCCCCCTTCTCGTGCAGGCTACCTGAAGACGTAAATGCATACAGGAATTCGTTGCAGTTTCATGCTTGTGGTTTCTATGGTCAAATGGAAGATCCTTTTCTTTTCATGTGTGTAACGCTATATATCTTTATGTAGGAAATCATTGATGCCTAGTCTATAGCTGACCTTTTATTTTGGTAGTGATCTGCAAATCTGCTTCAACCGAGACGAGCATGTGTAATGTTATTCCAATTTATGTCATCTGTTGAAGGTTTTTATGCCCCGGTCCCTGCGAATAAAGCTCTGTGCGCTATAAATGTATTTCATTTTCTCCTGGACTTTCGACCGAGCATGTTTTTTTGTTTGTCTTGAGTCATTTTTTCCTTCCAATAAATTTTCCTTTTCTTTTTCCTCTGTTAAAAGTGTTTCGAAACGTATCATCATTCAGATTTTCCTTCAAGATGTGATGGGACGTGAAGAAAGAAGCTGAAATTAATATATGTTTTTACAGTACAACTGATCTTGCACCAACCTTTTGTGGATCAAAAATGATACAAGCATACCATGTGTCACACCCTCAGCCACACTCTCCTCTTTCTGCTACAGTAATCAGGGCCCACGTGAGATTTATTTATGCCTGTGGTGTCACTCTTTGTGGATTAAACATCAACTTTTTTATTCATTCAAATAATTGATGAGGCGATGAGATATTTAGATTTGAGATTTTAACACTGCGGGCAGAGATTATTATATCCAAATTTCAATGTCAAAATGCTGTCAGCATGACAAAAAAAATTGTTTTCACAACCTATGAGAAATTCCTAGAGACCTCTGCTTCCTTTGTCGGAGCTGTTCGCTTCAGCAGCGCCGGAGAGTCCCACCAACGGTTAAAAATTGTTCCCACAAATTGTTTGGCTGTTTTCACACATTAATGCTTAGCTTCGGACGGTTTTACCCCTCAAGTTTCTTGCAGAATGTGGAAAAAGTGTCAAAAGACGACACCTAGCGACTATGTGGAATTGTGGATCCTGACCGAATAAGCGTATGCATAGTTCCAACTTTAAATGTGGGAACTTCAATTACACAATTTCATTTTTTTTTCAAATATCAGATAGAACTTCAATTTTTTTAAAAAAAAAAACTAATTTCAATTATTACTTTCTTAAATGCACCATATAATTCTTTGCAGCAGACACAAATAAATGCAAATGCAATGCATACCGATCTTGGATTGAAGAACACCAGCCACAATAAACCTGCCAACATCGAATATTTTCCCTCACATGCATCTCCAGTATAAACACCAAACATGCATGCACTTAAATACATGCTAATCATATGCTTAAGATGTGATGTACGACTAATGACAAATCTAATATTAGAGTGGAATGTGAGTTGGGACATCAAAGATGTTAGGGGCTGTTCGTTTGCCTAAAAAAAGAGGGAAATCAAAGAAAATGAAACATATTTCTAGGAAAAATAGGTTTTGGGATTGTTTGGTTGGCTAAAAAATGAATGAAATCAAAGAAATGGAGATGAGATGAGATGAGTTGTCACCTTATTATAGGATGATGTGAATGATTTTTTAAGAAAACTTGTTTTGATGTTGTTTGGTTGGCGGAAAAAATAAGGAAATGAATTATAAGAAACTTATTTCTTGTAATAGGTTTTTTTCTTTTGTTTGGTTATTTCTTAAAAATAAGAAAATAGATGAGATGAGATGAGTTGTCATTATATTATTGGATGATGTGACCCACACTTAAGGAAATTGTTTTCCTAGCTTTTTGGGAGGAAAACAAAGAAATGAAATGTTAATGAGATGAGATGAGTTGTCACAATCTTATTGGATGATGTGAGTGATTTTTAAATATGAGATGAGATGAGTTGAGTGATGTTGTGGATGAAAATAATATTTTATTAGATGTGGTGGATGAGTTTTACCAAATATTCAAGGTAGGTATCAAGTACGATAGAGAAGTTTTACATTACCAAATAGTTTTCATGGGGTACCTCAAAACCTCCAAAGGGCAGGGATTTCCTGAAATTAGTACTCTTTGTTAATTGTGTGACACGTGTTACATCTAGCATGCAACAAAAACTAGACACGTTCCTACTTACTAGTCCCTTAAACAATTCATATTTTATAGTTAGCCCATCAATTCTTTAAAGTTATTACTATTAGATCCCTCCAGGTATTTCAACGTTAGTCCCTCAAATCATTGAAATTGCTATGAACTCCCCGATTCTTAAATTATTTTGAAGTCAGTCATTAACATCAAGAGTAGAATTAACAAATTGAGGGATCCATTTGAAAAAGTAACGACGATGGAGGGCCTATAGAAACTTCATGGGCTTGAGCGGGTCCAGGTAAGAATGGCGCCGTGAGCTCAAATGAAGCTCCGGGCTCGAATGGGTCCGCGTTACAATTTCCGCTCATTACATTGGGTTTCTATTGGGCCGCGTTAAAGTTAAGCTATCTGGGATCGAGTTGAAGTTAAAGCTATTGTATTGGGCTGCATTAAAATAAGTCCATGGGCCTTGTAAAGGCCTCAAATAAATTAAGCTAACCAAAATCCATTCGAGAACTCAAATCCGACCCGCCGTCGTCGTCGTCCCCAAAATTCTTGCTTGGAGAGAAATCAAGCAAAGCGATCAGAGCAATGGACGTCCTCATGGGCTCCATCGACGTCCGAGACCTCCTCTCGAGCTCCGACCTCGACTCGACCTCCCCTCTCTCCGCCCCCGACCTCCGCCTCCTCATCGACCGCCTCAACCTCCGATCCCTCTCCATCAAATCCCGCGTCAGATCCTACGTTCTCTCTCACCGCGACGACTTCGCCTCCATCTTCTCCCTCTCCGCCTCCTCCTCCGCCTCCGTTGCCTCTCTCTCCGACTCCCTCGCAGACGCCCTCCGCCTCCTCTCTGATCGCCCCCTCGACGGCGAGATACGTGGCCTCGCGCGCGAGATCTGCGAGAGGAGGAGGGAGCTTCAGGAGAAGAGGGAGGCGCTGGGGGTCGTGGAGGTGATCAGAGGGGTTTTGGAGAGGTTAGGGTTAGTTAAGGAGAGGTTGGGGGATGGGAGGTTGAAGGAGGCGGCGATTATGATGAAGGAGTTGAAAGAAGGGTTAGGGTTAGGTCTGGAATCTGAGGAGGAGGAAAATGAGCCGGCCGTGTTTGGGTTTCTGAGGAAGGAGTGCTTGGATTGCTTCGATGAGGTAAAATTAGGGTTTTAATTTGTGCTTATTTTCGAATTCTGAGAGAATTAGCATTTCTGTAGTGAGAAATTTTATCATGAACCTTGTAAGATTCTATCTTTTTTATTAGATAATTAATTACTACATTGTGGTATACTTTTTGCTTTGAAATTCTCGACATTGGCTTTCTGCTCTAACAATCGTGCATAAACAGAGGCACATTGGTTCATGAGACTATTGTGCAAAGTGCAAACCCACTTGACAAAATATGGTCCAATTATCACTCAGTATCATAGTGGATGACCATTCCTTTGCCTTAGTAGAACACGTGTTTTGGTGAAGGATTGGCCTAATTGTCATGTCACTGCACTTGACCTTAGATGACCTAGATACACCTCCTTAACCCCTAGGAGCAGTGAAATTGAGGTTATTTGAGATCATGCATGATTCCCCAAATCAATGAACGAAGTTTCCAAGTACAGTGTAAGGGATTTTCTACCAACTGGTAGTATGTGTAGGGTTCTGCAATTTTGGTTTCTCATAGTTTTCCAATAAGTTTGGGATTCTAGAAACTTATTAATGCCCCTATGTAAATACCCTGCAATATCATTAATTTCTTTTTTTCTTTTCCTCTTCTGACAAACTCAAAATTATAATGCTAGCTTGATCCCTTCTATAGTCCCCCCCCCCCCCCCCCCCCCACACCCACCCACCCCCCCCCCCCCCTTTGGATATTTATTACTTTTGGTTCATCTGAAATAACAACTGTTGCTTGTTCCTTATAGCTGCAAGGGATCCTTGCCAAAAACATGGGAGAAGCTGTGCAATTTGAGGTGGAGAATGGCAGCGTGATCGTAAGGTTAAAGCCAATAACTGCTGGTGCGAATGATATTGATCTTTATACAACACTGGAGGCAATGGAGGTATATTTTCATACTTCCACATATTTTAACTATTGAGGTCTTTCTTCTTGGTTTTATTATTTTTTT
>BQKN01000209.1:327934-365442 GCA_022839385.1 Asparagus kiusianus
ATGTTGCAAGAGTTTGGTTTAATTGCTTCCAAGCATTTTTTGTTTTGTTTTGTTGGGAGATAACATATGTTGTCCGTAAGTTAGCTCTTAACAACCCCAGCAATACCTGTGGGTTAATTTTTTTTCTGTGGAGTGATTTGCTGGTTTGACTGCAATATTTGAACATTGCCTCGTACTGGAAAATCAACCTCTGCCAACTTTATGGTTCCGTCAGTTACTTTCTTCAGCTTATATTCATATCCATTTCAAGTGATGCCTTCATTCCTTGTACAGATAGTTGGTGTTCTGGACTATGGACTGGCAAAGACAGCAGATTTAATGATCAAACACGTCATTAATCCTGCAATAAGCAATGTGTCAGTTGACATCTTTGTGGAAGAATTTGATGAAGGTTCTGTTGTAAAGCACAAGGCAATTCTAAAATTACTTCCTTCCTCTGAATACAAGGTACGTATTACATTCCAATCGTACATTATGTCCTTCTGTTAACTTTTTTCCTACTCAACTGTTAAGCAATTCATCAACACACCTTAGAACGAAAAGGTTGCATTAAATTAAACTATTTCTTTAGATACTTCTTTATAAGGAAAGTTCTTGCTCTTTCATGTTGCTGAAAATATGTCTGATCTACTCGATTGGGCCTTTCAGATAATTTGTTCTGTAAGGTATCAATATTTATTGTGTTCTTCTTATTGCTAAGGACTGGGTTTCCAGTCCTGCATCATTGTGCTTTTATCCTTATATCTCAGTGTTTCCTGTCTCCTGCCTCTCTAATCTTTTCTTCTTTTACTTCTATTTCTCTTTGGATTTTACATCATCTGATTCTGACAGTAAATATGACATTTTATTTATCGTCCCTTACCAGCATATTTTTATCAGATATCATTGTAGCCCTGCGGTGTACATGTCACCGCTTTTGTTATATTTCAGTAAGCTTGGGCCTGCAAAACCCTGAAAGGGCTTCCTTTCAATCCAGAATTTATTTTACTTGGTTGTCATCCGTTTCCGCTATTCCATCAACTAGCATATTTGGTCCCTCTGAATATTAGAGTTAAGTTTACTTGTCGAATAGATGAAAAGAATTAAGGTTGTGCTGAACCTTGTTGCATGTTTTCAATTATTAAAAAATCTTTCCATGAAATGTGTTCTTACCTTCTGTCCATGCGAGATTGAGTGAGTTCTTCACTTGTTCAAAATAAATCATGACTATGAAAATCCTTGTTGCACACTCTACAAAATTTACTGCTCTCTTTGTCTTTTTGTAGGTTTTATATACTTTTGCGGTTCTCACCTAATTAAGATCTAGCATCCCTCATCCAATCTCCCCCACCCCCTCATGATAAATAATGAACAAAGCATGACTTGACTTGTCTGACCTCCATTATGTAAGGATTCTTCCTGTTGGATCAGATTTCTGGTCCTACAAAATTGCATTCTGTTAGTGTGAAGTTATCAGCGTTGCTCATAATCAAATTCATATTTATATCTCTTACAATTACAATATGATAGCTTCTGTTTGCAAGTCTCTTACAGTCTTACTTGTGCATGTTATTTCCTTGGTTTTCTGCAGGAACATCTAGATGGTCCCATTATTTATGCAAGGCTCACTGAAGTTGTAAAGTTTATCTACAAATTCGTCTGTGTTGAGAATGGAGCATGGATGCAGTGCTTTGGAAGGTTGACCTGGCCAAGAATGTCTGACCTGATCATCACTTTTTTCCTGTCCAAGGTGAAGTTTGAAAATTGAATTATATGGATGTAAACTGATAAACTATGTCACCTTCCTCCCCCCAATCCCCTCCACAGAAACAAACAAAATAAAGAAAGGAAAAAGCAGTTACTAAAAAATAGGATAAAGTTGTCGAAGTTTAAAAGCCGCCATCATTTATTTACATGATCCCCGTAGTCATGATGTTTCTTATCATCATATTATGTAAGTTACTTTATAATTTGGCTAAACATTTAGTGCATGAACTCCACATGATAATTTGACATTTCAAGGTTGACATTTGTATTATTTCTTGTTTGGAAATGAGAAAATCAATTGTCAGAATTATTAAAAAAGCTTTATGCTTGTGATTACCTGCATTTATGGGAAGGAATGTGCTCACACACGTATACTGGAAGGTAACACTACTATGGACTTGATGGGTTGGAATTATGGTGTGGTGGGTTTATAATTATGGAGACAGCAGGTAAAACATACAGACATACCTTGAAGTTTGCCGATGCGTACATTAGGATTTCAGGCCTGATCTTTCATAGATTAGCTACCATATTCTCCAGAAAAGAGCAAGAAGAGAAGACAAGAAACATGCTGTATATATTGTCCATCAACTTATAGCTTACGAACATTCTCCGTATCCATTTCTGTGTCCATACGCACATAAGCACCCAAAATATATGAATGTGACGAGTTTGTAGTTTGATAATGGTGATATTTTTGTTCAATTTGATAAGTATTTGGTTCTCCACAGCATTGCTTTTAGTATGTTCAATAAAAATTTCTGCTTACTGAAACCTGAAGTGAACGGGGACAAAGCATTATTTTTTCTTTTTTCTTCATAATGACAGACTCAAAACAGTAAAAATATTTTGTTCTTAAGGGAGGAAATTCAATCTTGCATATGTATATACTGATAAATTTATTGAATACTATGGTTTTAGGCTGTTCCTGATGATGCATCAAAGATGGTGGATTTCCAAAATGTTATAAGATATACTGCTGAGTTTGAGACCTCTTTGAAGGAAATGAAATTTATTTCGATGACAGAAAATAAGGAAGATAGGTTGAGCCATTTCACACACAATGTCGAGGTTCATTTTGCTTCCCGGAAGAAGCTAGAGATTTTGGCAAAATCTAGAAAGATACTGCTGCAGTTTGATCACTTATTTTCTTCTGTAAGTACATGTAAATATTTTCTCCAACTATTTCTTACATAAACTATCGTATGACAAACTGATGTATCTTACAGGATGCAAAAGGTTCTTCCAAGGACTCCAGCTTTCTTGAAGGTTTCTCTGAGCATGCTGCTGATTTACTTTTCCAGCACGGGAGATGCTTTATATCTAAAGCAGTTTCTCAGCTCATGGAACTAGTGCATGCAACACTTAAGGTATGTTATTGTCTTATTTATGCAATTTTGTGAACACTGGATCCCATATTGTTGTTTGCACAGTGTAAGAAGGAAATGATAACTGCACTTTTCAATACTAAACACAGCTCTATTTCATACTGTTTTGAAGGTTTTCTTTATTTTTTTTTGTTTTATATATGTAGAGATTGGTGTTTTTATAAGTTTTAAACCTTGGAACTATATGATAGTTCGATATTTAAAAGCCTAATGTCAGATTAAAACTTTTCGTACATCCTTTGTGTTCACACATATTTCACGGGACTCATTTGTAATTGAATCGGGTAACATTTTCAAGAAGTAAATTGAGTCAAATGCAAATGATGGCACTCGCTAATCGTCCTTTCCTCCGAATACTTTCAAGTTTCTGAAACACTTGTCAAAGCAGTCACAGTGATACATAGTTGATCAGAGAGGAGAGGAGAGATTGCAGCAGCCCTCCTCCACTTCCCCACCTCATGTTTTGTATTGGATCTTGCTAGAATGATGATTATAATTGAGAAAGATTTTTCTTCTTTCTGCTGTTTTGGTGACCTCTATCTCAATGAGCTAAATGAGGATTTAAGGTTTCTCTGAGCCTACAATTTTAGTTTTAGAATGGAAGGTTTCCTATTATAGAGTTCGAGGGTGGTATTGTTTTAAGTTTTTATTTTTTATTTATTTTATTATCAAGACGTGTCCCCTCTATTTAAAATGGTGAATCACTTCTATTTTTTCTTGTTAGGATTAATCCAACAGGAGGGTCACATCAAATGATCTCCCATCTTTCTCAAATTATACTAACAAACCCTCATAAGGTCGGACTCAAATTCCTACTATAAATATTACTCTTGGCTTGGGGCTGAATCCGGATTGACTGACAGCTCTGATGCACTCAATCTATAGCACTTTCATCGTGTTGATCGGTTTAACAAATTTGGGCTGAAACATTGGGTATATGGTACTTCAGATGGTTGTATCGACCTCATAGAAATATAGAATGGCAGTAGATTTCCTCTTGCTGATTCTTAAAGTTGTTGTATTGAGAACAATCAGGATAGTTTTTTTTTAAAAAAATTGTGAATAGTATGTGATGATGATCATAAATTTGTTATCTGCATTTCATTCTCTTGCCTTTTTACTGGTTGCAAATATTATGCTGGACGTAATTTGAATTATGAACCATCAGTGCAGGATGCTTGTTTGTCTTCTTCAAGAGTGGCAAAAGAGTTCTATCATGCTGCTAGAGATGTCCTACTATTGTACAAAGCTATTGTACCAATCAAGGTTTGTGAGTCTGTGACCGATCTGCCATGTGTTATAATGTTGCTTGACAATTTTTATTTCTCCTTTAAATGAATTAAAAAATGGAAATGCATTTTATGGAAAAGGGTAATATTATTGGTCTTTTAGCACTTCTCTTTAGCAACTACAATGTTATCAGATTGTATGTGTGCTTCTGTCAGCTGTAATCACCCACGGCAAGGGGTCTGCATGACATCAACTCTCGATTTTGGAAAGACTGATTGTTCTTTTTTTTTGGGATGAGGGAGCCTGATTGATAAATTGATGACCCTCTTTATTTGCCACTACAGTTACAAATAGCAACTCTAGCTGGCTGCCTAGAATACCTATTAGGCCTCTCAATTATCATTTGGAATTATAGATGACTAATTTGACGTTTTCATTATCTTTAATGTTTTATGGTAAGCACCAGACTCCTCAACGGTGAAATAGATCACATCAACCATTTAGATTTATAATGATTTTAATTGTGTTCGTTAGAGTTTGGGTTTTACTGGGATACTTAATCAAATGTATAGTTTCACAAGATATAACGAAAGTGTGGGCGTGGGTGGGCGGGGGGTATCACTCAACTTATTTGTAACCAGAGGGTTTCTTTTGTAAGTTTCCTTGTATAATTTGCTCCATCCGCTTATGTCGTTTAAGGTATATTTTGACTACATTTTTAAGTTGATGAAAGCTCATGCACTAGGTTTGGGCGACGAAAAGAGCCAGATAGGACTGTTTGAACTCAATTTAAGGATGTTCGTGGTACAAGTTGGATTGTACTTTGTGCACTTGAACTTCATTTGCATCTAAAATGTCTTTTAGGCTGTGAGCAAGCTTTTGCTAGTCCTATATATAACTCAAAACCAAGCAAAGAATTGCAGTAGTTAAAAGATGATGAGCAATGTTGCTTAGAAGATTTGAAAAGAAACAGTAAATTGAAAAAGAATAAGTTATTTATCAAAGCTTGTCTTGCATATTGTTTTTCCTAGGGATAGAAAAGTAAAAAAGACATCCTATACTGTCTGGAGATCTCATAATCTAGTTGAACGGATTCATTAGGGCTTTCTGATTTCTTTTTTAACATATTCAAGTCCGTCAAAGTTTTATTATTCATATTACTTAGATTAGATTGTCAGTTGAGTAAAGAACTTTAAGCTTGTAGATTGGGTTCCAGTTCCTTGATCTTGAACTGGTATTCTCATTTTAGTGTATGCAGTTTAGTTTGTTTAGTACATATATCATCAGTCTGATTTCTGTTGCTCTGTTTTTATGCATCAAGCTAGAGAAGCAGTTGAATAATATCAGCCAACTGGCAATAATTGTACACAATGACTGCTACTACCTGTCCCAGGAGGTTCTTGGACTTGCCTTTGAGGTATTTAATGGTTTTATATAAATCTTAAACGTCTATTTGTTTTATCTTAGCTTTATATCTGTGTAATATGTAGACGCAACTATTTTATTTTGAGGTTTCTCTCCAGATATGTACAGATGTTTTGTATAAATGCTAATTTGGAAATGATTCTGGTAAGGCAGTTGCTAAGGAAAACTCATATGACAGTCATTTATGCCGAGCTTACTTTTTTAAGATGAGTTGAGCCTTAATCATGACCATGGGGCTGCATATTATTCTGGTCACTTAACAGTTTGATATCGGATCGGTATTTAACTTGCGTTTTGAAGGCACTCAAAAGTTTAAGTTATATAGTATTTCTTTCAATGAACTATTATCTTCAGCTCAAAAATTCAGGGAAATTGTAATGGACTTGCCTATATTTTTTATCAATCTGGCGCTAATGCTGCAAACTAAGACAAATTCAGCCATGCAGAGTTTACCAATACTATCCACCAGTGAATCAATATTTCCTAATTTGTTTTCTATATGTCTGTCAGTCTGTGCACTGAAAACTTTTGTCTTCATTCTAAAATTTGCAAAAATTTTAAGTGCATTTCAGCATGTATTTCTTTGTGGTGAGCGATCATTTGTTCACATCCATGGCACTATCCATGTTTATGCATACATCAAAATCTTGAATGCACACATGCATGCCTCACTATTGCTTGTGTATTGCTACATGTGTATGCTAATGCACATGTACATTTATTAACTAGGTGCATCAGTGTATGAAGTAAATAATTTGATATTCTGAGTGATATTGAGATAATCCTCACTTGGAATAGTCCACAAGTTATTGTTGGAGCCACACAGAGGTCATGGTGAGTGCCTGTCTTGTAAGTTTACCTATTTGTTTACGTATTCACAAAAAGGAGTTGACATCTCATCGTCAACTACGAGTGAATATATGCCAGAAGGTGTAATTTTACATAACCTATGTCTTTCCAGTTTGACAGAAAAGAACATTAGAAATCCAATATTTTAATTATACTTTTCATATTTGCTATTTTCTTTTAATTTGCTCATCACTTTTTGAGTATCTTACATTTTTTATGTGAACAAATTAAAATAAAAAGGTAAACAAATTAATTGAAGACTAGATAGATTTAAATAAAATATATACAAATGAATTGAAATGCAGACAGATCTGAATAATGGAGAGATATGAATTGAAATGTAAACAGATTTACATAAGAGGTAGGCAAATTGAGATAACGTTTATTTTAGTTTTCACTTATAATGTCTATTTTTCATTTTTATTGTATACCTTTCAATAAAATTTCCACATTTTAGCATATATGTCAATCTTTCAATAATGTTATCTACTTTTTACTGATTTTATCTATCTTTTTGTATACATGAGTACCTTTCACTAATATTTTCTACCTACCAAGGTTTCCTCTACCTTAACATATGTGACTATGTATCACTAATATTCTACCTTTCAATTTTTTGTCTACCTTTTAGCATGAAATGCTACCTTTCACTACTAATCTCTAGTTTTCAATGGTTTTATCTACCTTAACATATGTGACTAGGTATATTATGGTGACAGGTGGAGTGTTCGGTGGGATGGATGAGCGGATGGTGGGGAGAGGTTGAACAAATAGGCTAGTCGGGGTCAGTTGGTGGGTGGTCTGTGGGGATGAATTTTATTATTATTATTATTATTATTATTATTATTTTTTATTGGGGGGGGGGGGGTAGGGTTGTAGGTGGCGTCAAGCGGAGAAGAGGTTAGAGCCGAGAGAGGAGTGGATGGGCATATGATGAGGGCGGGCGGGCGATGTTTGGTTGTAGGGTAGTAGGTAATAGAGCAAAGGGAGAGGGCATATTGGTATTTTTAAGTATAAAATGCTAAAAGAGATGTGGGAATGCTTTTCAAAGGTAGGGGGATTTACCTTTGACTTGTCAATTTGGAGCGGATCGCATACTTCAGGAGTGCAGGGGAGGTAGAAGTGTTTTGTGTTTTTCCTGTTGATTAATATCTTTGGCGCTATGATTACTGCAAATGCAATATTGACCTAAGGGACCATTACTCATGGTGTTTGAGTTACCAGTTGAGGCATAAAGAAATCCTACCATGGTTGCTCTCATCAATGTACACAAAAAATCCTACTATGGTTACTCTCATTAATGTATTCTGTTGAGATAAAGAAAGTTAGAAACAAGAAGAATACCGAGAGAGATATCTGTTATAAAAGGTAAGGTGACTAGGGTCGCTTAGGATATCCACGCCACATGAAGTCCTAAACCAAACTTCAAATGGTTTTTCCTGTCTCGTGAGCCAGATTTTCTCATTTGTAATTTTTTTCACTTCATTTAGAGAGTACTTGATCCATGTGCTAATGGTTTCAAACCTGCAATTTTTAGTTTTATGTATTCTGCAGTGGAGATCATGATGGATTTGGCATCTCATCCAGGGGATGGCCTCCCCGTCAAGGAGTTATCTGAAAGTTCCTAGCTTTCCCCTATACCAAAACTGGATGATTGAATTTCGAGGGTTATTGTCCATGATCTAATTTAGACTCATCAGCTAGCCCATGGTACACAAGATTTTAATGTTATGGACTGTCGGTTGATTCTAGTACTTATATTTCTTATATGTTGCCTAGATTGTCGAACAAAAAACACAGTTAATCTTCATAACTACTTTAAAAAATCATCAAAACTTTGATTGATTCGTCATATTCCATCTTTACTAAATTTCTGTGAGTACTTCATAAATCTAATCTCTAGTACACCGTGCACTGTAGAATTCTGGTCAAGAAATATTTCAAAGTGCACTACGTACAGTGTTGGCAAGCTATTCATCAATCATCAGAGATGTTTGAAAGAAGACGAAAAGCTCAACCTTCTTTAGGTGGACAACCAAATTTGTATCTTTAGATGTTTAGGGAGGACCGAGATTCTGAATAGCAATAGTTAGATTCAGCAATGAGATGATTAAATATAGCCATTAAAATTTATTATTACATTAAAATTTCTGATATCTGACTAGCTAGTGACAGAAGTCTCTAGTTTGTTGTTAAAGTACTACAGTGGTTTATGGTCTTTGTGAAAGATGGTTTAATTCTATCCACTTGTGTGTGCTTGTTTCGGCCATGATCATCATTACAACACAGTATGATTTGCATTGGCTATTGATAAGGTTTTGTAGTTTGAGGTGCTGTCTGATTCGATGAGATCAGACGGAAATTGTGAAAGGAACTTGAGTTTAGATATGATAAAAATAGCAGTTTTAATTTTTGTTCTGGACTTTTCATACTTGATGGATCAACATAATTGTGGGGTCTATGCTCCATTACGGGAATTTTGAATTCAAGGGTTGCAAGCGAGCTCTTTTGACAAGTTACTTATCTATTTTGTTGCCAAGAGTTCATATTTTCTTCTGTTAGTTTAAGAGACAATGCTTCTCTAATTCGAATTGTTCGTTTATGACTTATTAATGAAAGAGGCTTGATTGACTCTTTTTCACTGAGGAAGATAATTATATACCTCACATTATAATTGTGACTCTTTAATCTGGATTTTGTGCTTTGAAGTTTCTTTTGTCTGTTTTAGTCAGCTTTTCCTCAATTATTTTTGACGCGAACATAGTTTCTCTCTTTTTTCAGTATCGCGTCAATTTCCCAAGTGGCTTAAAGAAGCTTGTGGTTTTTGCTGACATTGCACCCAACTTTTATCAAATGGCTGAGCGCATATTGCAAAAGCAAATTCAATTAGTTGGCAATAGTTTGATGGAGGTATTACCCTGGACCCCTTGACGCAGTTGTATCATTTTGTTTCTTTGAAATTTGTTCTTTCTTTTATTAATTCCTCATCATTTCAGGCTATAGATGGTGCTGATGGGTTTCAGAATACACATCAACCTCAGCAGTACGAGTCGGCAAAATTTAGTATAGAACAGGTGTCCCTCTAATATATGCTACACATCACAATCTTCATAATTTAGCAAGGTTTAAATTGTAATCGTCAGCAATTGTCTTTCTTATAATAGTACTTTGTGGTTGTAATCGTAGAGGCAACATAAACGTCAGTATTTAATATATTGCTTCTCCAGGGACTAGACCACATCGTATGTAATATCTTCATCATTATTCTAAGCTTTTCCCCATCAAATGGAATTTCCTAGGGCTTGATGAAATTTGGATACTGAGAGGACTTCAAAGAAATAACTAAGTTCCACTATCATCAGTCAACCTGGCATCAAGCGTATGAATTCCTGTACAAAAAATCACACTGGGGACTTATCCCATAAGGCTTAATGAGCTTATTGATGGATAGAACACACAGACGCACGTGTGTACATGGACATACATAAATACGTTGTACAGAATATAAGTACATGCATATGGGCGCACGGACACACGGATGTGCACATGTGCATGTGAGCTTACATGTTTTGAGACATGCTATCAAATGTGGCCTTTTCATGAGAAACTGTTGCAGACAATTGTTTGAACGTAATTGTCTACACAAAAAAGTTTAGACTATTAATTATATTTGCTGCATTTGTCTCATCATTTTTTATAATGTCTTATACTTTATAATCCTTTTAATATCCTAGTTAGCATGCTTCATTCTTTTGGGTGCATTTCATTTTGTTCCTGCCTATATAATTCTGTTACAATTTTCGAACAAAAAATGACATATTGGTTACCTTAAAGATCAAAATCTGTTCCCTAGGTTGTCTTCATTTTGGAGAAAGTTCATATCATATGGGAGCCACTCATGCCAGCATCAGTTTACAAGAAAACTATGTACATACTTTTAGATTCGGTCTTCTCTAGAATTACAAAAGACTTGCTCCTTTTGGATGACATGGCTGCTGAAGAAACCTTGCAGGTATTCATTAAGCCCTTAGTTTCTTTATCTGAGAGACTATGTTGATCATTAATAATTTTTTTCATGCTTTCAGCTTCAGAGATTGATTCACATGACATTAGAGAATCTATCCTCATTGTCTGAATCCCTCATCGCCAATGGAGATGAAAAATATAGCTCACTGAAGTCAATATTGGATCATTTAGACATGAAGATACCATCTCTACGCAAAATTCGCAAGCTAGCAGGCATGTATAATTTATATGCTTAAGTTTCTCTCTCAAAGAAAGCATATCTGTGGGTCAAGGGATATTAACATACTATTTTTTTCGTGTAACTTATTGTTTTTTCCTTTATCATGTTAGACTTGTTAGATATGCCTCTGAGATCTATCACGGAAACCTGGGAGAGTGGTGAGTTGCATAGCTGCGGTTTCACGGCTTCTGAGGTATGATTCATTTATTTTGGGAACTAATGGTTGATTCAAGTAAATGAAATTCATGCGGAATATTTTCCTTTTCATAATAAAAAATAGTCTTGTTGCTGATAAATATTTTATTTCTTAGCGATTATAAGTTCTAATTATTGCTTTTACATTCGCTTCTACAAAAATTTGTTTATGGCTTGAAGAAAATTTGTTTATGGCTTGAAGTGAAATTTGACTTCACTACGCGCGAGATTGTTATAAACAGGAGAGAGTTTATCTCTCCTTTTACTATGTGAGCTCCAAAACTGTATGCTGGTAAACATGGCATGCAGGCAGTAGAGGCTGAAATTTCCCCCCTCCAACGCTGAAAACCTATGATCTTTGAATCCGAGTTTGATCCACTTGAAGTAGAAATATTCTTCACATGCTCATTAAACCTTCAATTCTCCTTAACATAATTCATATTATGAGTATGCGCCTCTTTCTTGTGATGATATTTCTATATGTACATTAGAACTATCTGGAGGCTGTTTTATTGTGGCTAAATTGGGAAAGTCAATATATTGTGAATTACAAGTTAGGCATGCACTGTAAAATCTCTGCATGGGTCTTGCACGGCTGCTGCAGAGTAAGAAAGTTTTCATTGCCAAAGTATTTACAGACTCAACCAGAGAAACGGAACAAGGAGAACATTCCTACTCCAATTTTACACATGATTCGAAACAACTCACTTTCTACGCAAATTTCTTAGGTCTGGTTCTATTTCATTTTTATTTTAACGCAGGTGGAGAATTTTGTCAAGGCAATATTCACAGATTCACCCCTAAGAAAGGAGTGTTTATGGAGGATACAAGATTCGTTTTCATAGTCCCTTTTGTGTGGGTAAAATGGCTTTACCAGGTTTATATTTGGGTTCAGCCCCTTTTATGTGGGTACCCTTGTACGAGAATATTAATTTGTAAATTTATATAAACTTTTTTTTTTCTCTCCCAAATATATTGTTTGGAGATGCAGGATTGGAACCTTTCTTGTTCCGTGTGCTGTGATTCACTATCTATTCAATATTTGCAAGTTGTTCCAGGCTGATGTGTCAAGTTAATCCTATGCATCAAGTGTAATTATTTAAATCGAAAATTTGTGTACCCAGTATCATCTGAAACAGCTTTAACTAAGGCTGATTTCTTGTCTAGCTAGGCCAAAGTATTGTATTTTTGGCTTAATTGTGCTTCAAACACCCTATAGTTTGCACTTGTATATCCTCACTTATTTTTGGCAACACTCATGTACCTTAAAATTTTTGAAACTTGCATTTAAATAAATACCCTCAATTATGTAAGCGTATTCAAACGCAAGTTTTACAGTACTTATACATCCTATAGTTTTTAAAACTTAAAACTTAAATATTCTAAACTTTATAAAACTTGCATTTAAATACCCTCAATTATGCAAACTTGAGGGTATGTAAATTTTAAAAATGTTAGGACATTTAAGTGCAAGTTATAAAAATTTTAAGGGTAGTATATAAGTGTTAAAAGCAAGTGAGAATGTATAAGTGCAACATAGAGGAAACTGTAATTCCTAAAAAATAAAAATAAAAAATAAAAACACAGTGGAAAGTTAGGTACTTGAATACAATTAAGCCAATTTTTTTCGTCCGAAACATCTGACTGATAGTCTAAAACATTGAATAGTTTAGGTAAACTCTTATGTCCATTTTCATCCGACCAAATAACAGGCCAAAGCTTGACTAATTAATACAACCCCATGGTTTTACGACGTGGATTTTGTCGTCAATTACCGGTCTTGACGCTGGCAAGAGACAAGTTTACGTTCATAGCTAGTCACTTATCCAGTCAGCACCGTCATTGCCTACTTGTGTTTTCCTATTTTCTTGTCAGTGTTGCTACGGGGACCCCAGATGAGGGGACCCTGTAGGGGACCCAAAGAGGGCTTGAGTCCCCTACAGGTCCCCGCATTTTGGGTCCCTGGGGCATTTTTTTTTTACATCGCTATCCTTTTTTATTTTTATTTTTAAAGCAAGGAAAAGGATAGTAGGTGATTAATTTGGCTTACGCTCTCTAGCAACATCTCAATTTCGCTTGGTCTTTCATCATAATAACTCTTCAAGCACGGGAGTCATGATGCTGAATTAATTAGCGAGTGTGGTACATGCTAAATAAATATGGTAGGTAATGCCTTTTGTGTATTTCTTCCAAATTAGCTCGAGTCGCTGGTCACTGCTATCAGGTAACTTTTGCAGTTGGGGCCTCAAATTATGGTGCATCATTTGACCCAAAAATATAGTTAGTAGTAGAATTTGGATCCTCTCTATTACGAAGTAGTGGTGGAGATACACGACCATTAATCATAATTTTTCATTTGTATAGTGGACGGTTATAATTTATTCTAAACACAACATTCATTGTACACCCACGAATTGCACTAATTTTCAGATTTTCACTCCATGACAAATCACAATCATTAATGGCATAAATCAACAGTTGTGATGAGAGTAGTGACCTCTCTACTATCTTTTTTAGTGAAAAGAGGATCAGAATCCTCGTTACTATGTTTGTTATATCTGAAAAACTAAGATTAAATCTTTTGATCATCATGATTAGCCTCAAATATATTGATCGAATGGTCGTAACTATATGACCAATGTATATTTAGATATTTCAAATATGAATATAGATATTCGCTATATACCCGTATTTATAATCATAACCTATAAAATATTGATTTCAGTATCCATATTCATATACTAATAATAAATGTACATACGAACATTTTTTTCTCGAATACCCATATTTTCTTTGCAGCCCTGTCTGAGCTGTCTCCAACATCACCGAGAACAAAGATCAAAACTTCATTGTTCTCACGTGTCCTTTTCTTCCCTCCAAAGCTAGTTATTCTTTCTCCTCTCCCTCACTCCTCCCTCCTCACTCCAAATTACCAAACTAACCCCACCCCCAATCACCTCCTCTCCCCTTCGCGGCTTCACGAACCGAAAAAACCCCCCAAAAAGTCAAAAATCCGCTCCTTTCTTTTTAAAAATCAACCAATCGAAACCCTAGCTCATCTCTTCGATCATGGCCACCGGCGATCCCCTCCTCCCAACAAAACGCTCATCCCTCCCCGACCGCTCCGACGAGCTCCGAGCCTTCCGCTCCTGCCTCCGGTGGATCCTCATCGACCAGTCTAACTCGTGCCGAGCTCTCCTCTCGTGGTCCCTCTTCTTCCTCCTCGCCGTCGCCGTCCCCTTGATCTCCCACTTCGTCCTCCTCTACTCCGACCACCGCCGGCCGTACGACGCCGTGGTTCAGTCGTCGATGACGGCGGCGGCGTCGGTCTCGTTCTTGTGCTTGTCGGCGTGGATGCGGAGGTACGGGCTGAGGAGGGTGCTGTTTCTTGATAAGATCGATGGGGAGAGTAAGAGGGTGAGGAGTGGGTACGTGAAGGAGTTGAATCGGTCGTTTCGGATTCTGGCGGTTTTTGTCTTGCCTTGTTTTTTGGCTGAATGTGGGTAAGATTCAACCTCTTCAATTTTATTAATCCTTTTGTTTTGTATTTTAGCTTTTGAGTTTGAGTTCCAACTTAAAGCATTTGTGAACCGAAAAAATCGAAACTTTTAGGGGAGTGTTGTGCGCTTGAATCTCTATTTTTGACTCAAATTGTTAGCTTTGATTGTAGATGCAGTTGCCAATGCTTTGTGTAGAAATTCTAGAGCTAATCACCGTAATGGTTGGTAATGATTTTGTTACGATTTTCTATGTCAATATATAACTTTCGAGTGAAGGGAAGAAATTGGGCAAATTTACAGAATTTCTTCTGCTGATATTTTCAAATTGGTTACCCTTGTAAACTAATGTTTTCTTTTTCTTCTTCTTCTGAATTTAACAAAGTGGAGCTAAGTATTATCATTTTAATTATGAATTCCTTAGTGAATTATTTCTTTGCATCTTGTTTTTCCCCCCATTCTTATATTGTTACGTTCTAGAAGTTTCTAATGTACTTCGATTTTTTTTCAGTAACCCAATAGTTCAATCTTTTACAATTACCATCCTTCTGATGGGGGGGGGGGGGGGGGGTTTAATAGGGTTAAAGCTAGTCTAATATGATATTATGCTAATTTTAGAAACTTATTGGTTAATTAAATCTTGCGAGAGATATATGAAAGAGTTATGATCAAGAATATAAATTATACACAAGATAGATAAGATATAAGCACAAAGCAAATGTACGCCAATTTGACAAACACAAATAAGCGATGTGATCACGGAGTTCGGTCAACCACTTGACCTACGTTTCCGCTCCTCACCTCGAGGAGATCTCCATTATCTCAACACACCCTATTTGGAAGCCGAAACTTCTTCATACAATCACGGTTTTTAGTTCACCGAGAACTCTCACTATCACTCGCTATGTAACTATATAAACTATCACATCAAGTGTTGGTCCCCACGTATCGTCTTTCTCAAGTGCTCGGTTTTACTATCTCCCACTAGGCTTTACTACCGACGCCACTCCTCTTGATATCGACTACGTCCTCACCAAACACTCCTCTCGGTGTCAATGTGTAATACGAAGTGATACTCACAAATAAAGCTCAAATACAATAATTCGTTCTCTAACAATGAATGAGAATACAATAAAGCTCACTCTCACTAAATCACTCACCACAACCCAATAATATATTGCATGAAAAATATTAAAAGCTCAATAGGGATGTGAGTGATAAATGAGAACAATAAAATTCTAACTCAAATCAATCAAGCAAAAATATGAAAATGAAAATCAATTAATAAATGAGCTAGATAAAAGAGTTAGAAATCTTCTTTATAAACACAAGGAGCTGTAGAAATGATGATGAGGAAGAATTCCTCAATTGAACACAAAAGCCTCCTTGTGAAAACCTTCTCTTTTGAAACAAAATTGTGAAACACAAATAAACTCTTGCAAAAACTTGGATAAACAATTTTCTTAGTTGGTTGAAGAGTTAAATGCAATGGCGTATTTATAACAACTCAAAACATAGCAAAAACCCAAGTAAAATGACCAAGAACTCATAAGAAAACAAAGTCTGGAACTAGTCGTTACTGTGCAATGGTAATTGCAACGGTCGATCGCGGCGGCATGTCCGGTCGATCGCGAGAGCCTGAGAAATAGACTGGAGTCTGGGCTCCTGGCCGGTCGACCGCGGGGATACGTGCGGTCGACCGCAAACAGATACATGGGTTTTTCAGGTTTAAAACTTAAGTTTTAAAATTGCAATAAAAATAACAAATGATAATGAAACTTTAGGGAAAGTTTATAAACATGAAAATAAACATGTTTGTGAAGAAATTTTTGGATTTGCAATTACCATTTGTGAAAAGTTATCGTTTTGCAAATTGCGCACAAATACATGTTTGAGGCAAAACTTGAAATTCAATTTTGGACATGTAATGTGTTGTGAAACTTGAAATGTTTCTATAAACATTGTAAACATAAATGTAATGTAAATATGATCAAGAAACCAATAGTTCATTTTGTGAGAAAATCAAATAGTGTGTGTTGTGTATATATATTGAGCTTGAAATATATTCACACAATATATGCTACAAAACAACCAATATACCTAAGTGATTGCGAACACGGCTTGCTCTTGAATCTTTGACTCTTGATATATAGTAAACCTGTATAAAGAAACAAGCCACAACCACTAGAGACAAATTAGTTGTAAATTGTTTGGAAAATCATCGTCAAAACAAAAAGGCCAACACCTTCATCACAACTTTTAAAGTTAGATTCTGTAAGCAGTTCACTCAGTAAAAAATTGTGCGAATTTACCAAATTTTCTGTAGATCCGAAGTGGAGCTGAATTATCTAAAAACCTAAACTATTACTCCTTAGTAATGAAATTCCATTGGAATTCCACGTATTCGACATATAAAAACCATAAATATTAAATTAAATAATTTTAAAGGGTCCTCTTTCCTATACCTATATCAATATTGATAACAAAAATTTAATAATTAAATCTCTAAAACTCATTATAGGTACAAAGTATGGTGGTACTTAGCTGGTGCAAGAAGAATCCCTTTCTTAGGCAACGAATTTGCAAGCGACGTAGTTGCCTGTGCATTGGAGTTGGCATCTTGGATATATCGAACAGCTATCTTCTTCCTAGTCTGTGTTCTCTTCCGATTAATCTGCTTTCTTCAGATATTAAGACTCCAAGATTTCACAACTGTATTTCAAGAAGAGTCAGAAGTTGCTGCCGTGTTACAAGAGCATTTGAAGATCAGGAGGCAGCTCATGGTTATAAGTCATAGATTCAGAAGGTTCATTGTTGCAGGAACAGTTCTCGTTACTGCAAGTCAGTTTGCAGCATTGCTACTGATTACTAGGCCACACGGTGACGTTAATTTATTCAACACTGGAGAACTAGCGGTAAGGTTCTTTTTGGCTTGGAGATAGCTATTAATTCTCTTTATATTTGAATGAAGCCCTAAAATTGCTTAGTAGTAAGTTATTATTGAGAGGATGCATTCTAAAGCTAGCAGATTTGATCAAGTGAAGAACATGAATGTGAAATACATTGACACTAATACGGTTTTTACTCCACTACATTCATCTCATTCTTCATTTGTCACTCAAATCAGACTGGCAGATTGTGAACAGACTCTAAAGCAGAAAGAATAAAAACTCGTTTGAGATAAGATATCCAATTTGCATGCTGTTATCTGAGTCAAATGGTTCCAATGTTATTCCTATTTTCCTTTTACCGTGTTTAAAAACAATGTCAATCTCATTATTTAATTCAACTTTTGATTTATGATTGTAGATTATTGACAGAGGAGAAAATCACATAATGTATGGAAATTTCTTGATTAGTTAGTATCTGCCTTGTTTTTATTCTATTTGAGTATTAAGCAATAACCATCTTGAAAGATAGCTCATAATCAATCATTCATAGTGGTTTCCACTAGGCTATCCAATATAAACTTAAAGATAGTTTCAGTTTGCAAGCTACAGTTTGCAAGCTATCCAATATAATCATTCGTACTTGGTATATTTTCATTAAAATTATATACAAACTTCAGGACAATCATAAATTTTCTCCCTATATCTGAACTGGAGGCAACCTTTCAGATGCTTGTCATAGAAACAATCGGCTGTGGAGTGAATTTCTGTCATCTTTTCCCTGAGTTTTTTTTTTATTTTTTTTATTTTTAGAGAACGAACGGTTTTTCCTCTCAAGATGTTGAGCATTCGATTACTAAAGAGAGCTCTCTATGTGATGACCATTATTGCACCTATTTCAAGCTTATCTGCAGTGTGCAAGAGCTTATATTTCAGGGGAAAATAAGTTCATTTTGTTTCCAGCGTGTTGTTGTTCTCTGAATGTCATAAATCTATATGGAGCATTCCCTTAGCAGACCGAGTTTCTGAACTGCCCAAGTCCTCTATGCTTAATTTACCTCGGGCTATTGCTGCATTTTCTTTGAGCAGAATTCGGTCCTGCTTTGTGAAACTAAGCATGTTCATCTTTCCAATTTTGGCAGCTATGCTCAGTGGGGCTTGTTACAGGCCTACTAATATGCTTACGAAGTGCCACAAAGATAACACACAAGGCTCAGGCTCTAACCAAGCACGCTGCAAAATGGCACGTATGTGCTACTATAGACTCCTTCCCTCTTGATCCCGAAACTCCGTCTGAAGTTGTTCCAATTACCAGCATCTTTCCCAATAACATCCTTGAGAACGAAGAAGAATCCAATGAAGAGGCTGATGATGAAGATGAGTATGAGGCGATGAAGTTAGTACCCCCTCATGCCCACACGATTTCTTTCCAAAAGAGACAAGCACTAGGTGAGACACTGATTCAATTTATCTTAAAAGGGTTAATTGCACATAAGACCCCTGTTAAGTTGCACTTCGAAACTAATTACCGTGTACTTTGATTTTGGCAGACATACCACCTAGATGAGTTTTTTTATTTATTTTTATTTTTTAGCCTCTGATAGACCCACCAATTCAATATTTATTAAAAGGGTTAATTGCATGTAGGACCCCTGTAGTGTAGCGCTTTAGAACTTATTACCATGTACGTTGATTTTGGCAGATAAACCACATGGATGATATTTTTTTAATCATTATTCTTTTAGCCTCAGACTCACTAAATTCACCGGGGTCGTATCTGCCAAATTTTCACCTAAGGTGAAAGAATAAAAAAGGAATTCCACTCCTGAGGTCTATCTGCCAAAATCAAACTAGAGAGGTGATAAGTTCCAAGGCTTGATACTACAGGGGGTCCATCTGCAATTAAACATTCTTAAAATTAGTTAAAGTTTTAATGGTGTTCATTTGTTGTGGTTTGTAATAAATGGCAGTGACATACTTGGAGAACAATGCAGCAGGGATCACTGTTTTTGGGTTCGTGTTGGATAGGAGTTACCTCCATATGGTTTTCATGATAGAGCTTAGTCTTTTTCTATGGGTGTTGGGAAAGACAATTGGAATATCGTAAAGCAACCAGTTCTTCACTTGGATTTTTTCCCCCCATTCTATTCAACTTTTTTTCACCCCCTGGTGTACATCTCTGCTTCTTGTGTTTTCTTTTTCTTTTTCTTTTCTCCTCTTTTCTTGTGTTTCGATTTCGAGGTCTAAGTAGAGTGTGATTTTTGCAAGAGTTGATGTGTTTTATTGTGTCATATATTCAATTTGTTGTAATTGTTGCCTGTTTCTTTAGTTATCGATATACCAATGTAAAGTGCTATCAAATTTATGAGCAATTGAATTGTTTATTGTGCGACTATATTAAAAGAGTGGTTTTCTTGTATTTTTCTTTTTGTTTTGAAAAATAAACAAATAAATGAACAAGGAGCTTCTTGTTTAAACACACCTTGCCGTGTTGTTTATATGACTAAGTTATTTTCATCTTGTTTCTATTATTTGCATGAACTTTAAACTTCCGTTACCCCTCTCTGTACTAGTCTTTTGTACAGCAAGATTTCTGTTTGTGCACTTGCAAATTGAGTTATCGGAAAACAGTGCTCATAATTTGTTCATAGCATCTTAATTGGATGCAGCAAGGAACACGTTATTGTTCTCGAGTTGCAAGTGGATTATCTTGTTGTACAGAGTGCAGTAATTAATAAATAATAAAAATATAGATATTATTTTAGCATCAACTGTGGACGTACTAGATAAAGTTGGTATTTTTATCATCATGCTCCTATGTATGTTGTGCATCTTACATTTTCTTATCTTTAGCGTGTACAAATATTAATATAATGCTATATTGATTATCATATCTAAGCTATTCTTTTAGAAGTTAATGATGCTTATGTATGAGTAGGCATCCAACATATACGTGCTAAAATTATGGAACCTTATTTCAGAAATATAATACCAGTTTTTTTAAAAAAAAATGTGATATCACATGAAAATGCTAAAATTATAGAACCTTATTTCAGAAATATAACACCAGATTTTTTTTTTTTAGAATGTGATATCAGATGAAAACACAATATATTCTTGTGAAAATGTTATGTAACAAAAACTATTAATTTGAATTGTTTTATGAAAGGCCAAAGAGCATGCTGTTTACTGTGTGCATATATTTTAGTCAATAAGATGGACCCGATTAAAAGAATACAAGATTTTCAAGTTGATAGTTGCAGAAAAAATATATGTCCCTTTGACTTCATGTCACCAGTAATGGATATGTTTTTATATTTTTTTAATTACACTTCTTGGAGTTCTCAAGTTTTACTTTTCAAGCATTTTGGTTGAAAAATAAAAATACAATAACACATCTGTATTTTTTTTCTCAAAAAAAACTGTGCAACTATATTTCCGCTTCTCCTTCTCAGATGCTTTCATTTCCCTAGCATGGGAAACGTGCTTCAAATATTCAGCATTATATAACTCCCATTTGCTCTTTTTTTAAAATATTTGGAAAAAAAGCGGGAATATCCCACGGTTTGCCGCCGCCAAAATCGCCGTGACTGCGTTCAGCTCGTACTCCTCCGCCTCATACACATTACCCAAAACGCCACTACTTCGCCGGCTACATTCAGCGAATCCCAAGGCCATTTTAGTAACTTCAGCAGCCAACCTCGGGACTTTTCCAAAAATTTTGGTAGCAGGTACCAATCATGCGCGTGTCAGTCTCCAGCCTAATAAGGTCCTCAATTTTTAGTCAATCCCATCGTCCGCTGAACCCTACACGATGGGACCCACATCTAATTGTTCATCCATATAAACCCCAAACTCCCCCAAAATCCAATCCAATCACACAGTAAGAAGCAGGGAAGGAAAAAAAAAAGAAAAAAGAAAAATTTGAGGAAAAAAAAAATGGTGAGCAGAGATCCATTACTCCCCTCGAAGAACCTCTGCCGCAGCTTATCTCACATGGACGATGAGCTCCGGAGCTTTCGATCGTGCCTTCGGTGGATGTGCGTCGACCAATCAAGCGCCTTTCGATCCGTCGTCTCTTATTCTCTCTACTTCCTACTCGCCGTAGTCGTGCCGATCACATCCCACTTCGTCTTGTCCCGCATCGAGCACCGAAGAGTTTACGAGTCGGTGTTCCAGCTGTCTCTGACCGCCGCGTCGTCGTTAGCTTTCCTCTGCCTTTCTACTTTTTTCCGTAAGTACGGGCTGAGGAGGTTCTTGTTCCTCGACAAGTTGAGGGGGGAGAGCCGGAGGGTGAGGCTCGGGTACGCTTCGGAGCTCAATCGGTCGTTTCGGATTCTGGCCTTCTTCGTGACGCCGTGTTTCGTCGCAGAGTGCGGGTATGTTTCAAGTGACATGTTAAATTTCAATATGTTGAAATTTTTTTTAAGTAGGAACGAACTATACAAGATATTCATAAGAGCTTTTGCTAGAAGGACCGAAAATATGGGACCAATAAAGAGGACAAGTGAGGTGTCCCCCTCCTATTGGATAATGAGTTGGCCATCATTAATGATGGCCAACTCATTATCCAATAGGAGGGGGACACCTCACTTGTCCTCCTTATTGGTCCCATATTTTCGGTCCTCGAGGAATTTTTCTATTCATAATGTATTTCATCATGGATTTTTTAATTTGTAAACATTGTCACATCAAAGCGCAAAAAAAAATTGGGGTTTATTAATTGTGGATATAGACCTATGTAGTTCTAACGTTGCGGATGGATACCCTTACCAAATTTAGAAAGTGGTCGCTTAGAAAACGAACAATTTTTCAAAATAACCCCTTTCAAATTTTTATTTTTCGAAATCGACCCTGTTTTTTTATTTACCAAAACCGACCCGTTTTTTTAATTAGCAGTCTAATTACATTCCTAAATAGTCGGGGTTGCCAACCCCGACTATTTAGGAGAGTGTTAAACCCTAATTAGAAGTCTTAAACCATACAAATTTAAGTCCTAAATAGTCGGGGTTGGCAACCCCGACTATTTAGGAATGCGATTAGGCTGCTAATCAAAAAAACGGGTCGGTTTTGGTTAATAAAAAAAAAACAGGGTCGATTTTGAAAAATAAAAATTTAAAAGGGACTGTTTTAAAAAATTGTTCCTTAGAAAACTCATAGCGATCGGAATGGCAATGCTGGCAACAGGTACAAGATATGGTGGTACTACAGCGGGGCTCGAAGAATCCCCTTCTTAGGCAACGCGATAGCGAGCGACACGGCGGCGTGCGCCCTCGAGATAGCATCCTGGCTGTATCGCACGTCGATGTTTTTACTCGTGTGCGTTATATTCCGCGTGATCTGCTGCCTCCAGATCCTGAGGCTGCAGGATTTTGCTACGGTGTTTCAGGAGGAATCAGATGCTGCTGCGGTGTTGCAGGTGCATTTGAAGATAAGGAGACAGCTTAGAGTTATCAGTCACAGGTTTCGCAAGTTCATTGTTGCGGTGGTGATTCTCGTTACAGGAAGTCAGTTCGCCACGATTTTGCTGACGACGAGGCCGCGTGCTGAGGTCAACGTTTTCAACAATGGGGAAATTGCAGTACGTTCATGACTCTGATTCAGATTAGTTACATGACAAGTCCAATTAATTGTTATTAAGTTCCTTCCTGCACAATTTGCATTGGTGGGAACTCTGATTCTTCCGAATAAATTGCATACAGACACCCTGCAGTACTGGTGCTTGTTGGGGAATTTCAGTCTCCCCGACTACCACGATATGCGCAACTCGGAAGCCAACCTTTCAGATTATTATCTTCTTCTTCTTCTTGACAATTTGAACTTTGTCTCGGGCTAAATATGTTTTGTTTCTCGACATTTTTGCAGCTATGCTCAGTAGTCCTCGTCACGGGCTTGCTGATAACAGTGAGTAGCGCGGTGAAGATCACGCACAAGGCTCAAGCAGTGACCAGCCTTGCGGCAAAATGGCACGCGTGCGCGACAATAGACTCGTTTGATGCTGACCTTGAAGCTGCATTAACTTGTGAGATTGTCTCTTCTGATTGCGTCGTCCCTATGAATGTTAATGTCGAGAACGATCAAGAACCTGAAGAAGTAGAGGGTACTGAAGAGGATGATCTTGAGAGCATGGAGATTGTTCAGCCTCATGCACATAGCATTTCCTTTCAAAAGAGGCAAGCATTAGGTGAGACATCGAGTATACTCTTTCTTTCTTTCTTTTTTGCCCCCGTAAATCTTAGGAGTACTTTATGACAATTTATCTTTACTAATGTCATGTTAATTGCAAGGTCCTTTATTAAGTTTTTTCTAACATTTACTTATTTTTGTTTGTTTTCACAGTGACGTATTTGGAGAACAACAGAGCAGGAATTACAGTATATGGATTCATGTTGGACAGGACATGTCTTCATATGGTTTTCATGGTCGAGTTGAGTTTGTTTCTATGGTTATTGGGAAAGACAATTGGGATCTCCTAACGCAAATTTCTTAAATTTTTTCTGCATTCAATTTTATTCATTTTTCCCCATGTAAATGGCACTTATTTTCTGATTATATTCATTCTGTTTTGTTTAAATTGGTGTTGAGGATTGAAGGCATATCTGTTTTCTTTTACTTTTATGAGTTTTCAATGATGAAAGCCGTGTAGAGGTCATTTCATAGGAGTGGAGGAGTTCTTTATTATATCATTGTAATGAATATATTATATATATATATATATATATATATGTTCAGTTCATCCCATTCTCAGTTATATTTCTAACAGTTGTGTTTGCGACTAACTGAATAATTATAAGCAAAGGATATTTAATAAATGTTAAATCATTACGTATGAGTCTAATAATTGTAATTACAGGAACATCGTTATTGTATATTGTTAACTAAGCACTTGCACCATTTCGAAAAATCCGGATCATACGCATGAAATCTTCGATCCAACTTTAAATAAGAAAGGTAATGTTCAGAAAATGATCTTTTGATTACCGCCATCTCCTCCGAAAAATTAAATAACTGTTTAATCGTTCCTCTTGATTACCACACGTACTGATTAAGAAAAACATCATGCTTAATTCGCTGGATCAGAAAGAAGAAAG
Organism: Asparagus kiusianus; assembly: GCA_022839385.1. Classification (NCBI taxonomy): domain Eukaryota; kingdom Viridiplantae; phylum Streptophyta; class Magnoliopsida; order Asparagales; family Asparagaceae; genus Asparagus; species Asparagus kiusianus. The sequence goes on from BQKN01000209.1 coordinate 352,490, forward strand.
ACTCGTAGATCAAGTAATTCCTCTGATCCCAGCATCAATCAGATCATGCAGAAAAAATTCAAAGAGTTGTACACTTATATTATTTAAAAAAATGGTGCAAAAAATACATAGGCACTCAAACAAATATGACACTGGGAGCTCAAAACCCGGAAAATGTAAATTCAAGAACCGTTCAAACATCACTCTACAAGGACGAAGATGGTCTCAACAGAATGAATAAATTGAATTAAACTGAATCAAAGGAGAAGGAAAAAAAAAGATACAGATCTAGATTCAAGAGATCCCAATTGTTTTCCCCAAAAGCCATAATATAAGACTGAGCTGAAACATGAAAACAGCGTGAAGGTATCCCCTATCCAACATGAATCCAAAGAGTGTGATCCCTGCCATATTGTTCTCCAAGTATGTCACTGCATTTAAAGGGGGAAAAACAAAGAAAAGAGATTAGAAATCTTTCATAAGATAATAAGACTATTGAAGCTAATCTAAACTCAATTAGGCTATCATTAGTAGTTAGTTCTATCCATAAGAGTTCGCTTCTATTAGGAATTGGTTCACATATTTTATCTATAGTATTTAGTGGCTTTATCTGAAGAAGCTCATATCATCTTAGAGTTCTTATAACATTAAATTGCTAAACCTATTTAAGTAGTTCCTGTAGCCGTGAATGGATTAAGCCTGAGAGCAAGAAACTTTTCTTCTTTCCGTTTGCTTCTCCCTACAGCCCTTCATATGTATTATTTGTTTATTTGAGTTTTAGTAGTGTTTGATCCAATATAATGAAAATTCAAGAGAGTTATTTACAATACACCCTTTATTATTTGTAACTACTTGGTAAATTTCACAAAACTACCCTGAGGATAAAAGGATTTTGTGTAAAGCTAAACTTTTTTCTTATTTCTACAAATTTGAGAGTTCATCATAATATTTTTCTCTGAAAAAGTTCATGGTAAATTTGTGCAAAACCCACCCAGACTCATGGTAATCTTCTGATATTCACCTGATACCTGACTACTTTTTTGTTTTTAACATATCCATCCTTGACAGCATGTTTTTCCTAACAGTTTTTAAACTCCCATGACAATCACATGTTGATTAGAATCAGAATATTTCTAGGTGATTGCCACGTGCCATGTGAGTTTACTGATTAAACGGATTTATCATCATCAAGGAGGGACTGATGTATGTGCTAATAAAATCGAACATAAATGATAAATAGCTACAACAACCTTATAATACAGGATGTGCATATGCAAAATAACCCAATTTAACAAGAGCCAAGAGGAATGAATCACCTAGTGCTTGTCTCTTCTGATAAGAGATAGTAGTCGCATTAGGCTGCACAATCTTCGTCGCCTCAAGTTCATCCTCGTCACCCTCTTCAGATTCATCTGAATCCTCACCATTGGCATGATTAGGTTCAGGGAATGAATGGCTTGAAGCAATAAGCTCAGAGGGTGTGTCTGGATCGGCAATTGAGAAGTCGATGGTGGCAGAAACGTGCCATTTTGTAGCGTGGCTTTTGATTGCTTGGGCCTTGTGGGTGATCTTTGCAGCACTGCGCAAGCATATTAAGAGTCCAGTGACTAGACCTATTGAGCTTAGCTGCCAAAATATGAAGGAAAGTATAAGATAATGGAAGAAGAATCTAAGTGCTAAACTCTACCCTGGAAAAAAAATCATTTACTTTTCTTTTGATGGAAAATCATTTACTGATTAAGTTGTTAATTTTTAAGACATCAGTTTACCTTTTTGATAAAAAAAGGGTATTACAAACAAGTCTACGTATTAAAAAAAGTCCCCTACTAAAAAGTTAAGATTTTCTATAGATGTTCAAAAGATATCGTGTACAACAGTATCAATATTTCCCTGATCAAGAAACTAAATTATAAAAGGGTTAATTGCAGATACAGTTGTCTATGGTGGTGACGTGGTGTAGCCACTTAGTAACCCCATAATTATTTTATTACTCCTTACACCTCAATTTAGATCTTGTTTAACTTTTAGTTTGAGGGAGGAAGATAATTTATTGGTCACATGATTCCCACGAGACAGCACAACCTAACTTGGAAAATAATATTGTCTAGAGTTCAGATATTGTTAAGTGCTAAATTGCTAACAAAACTACAGAGCATAAATGGCTACGCCTCCCTAATACACTGGATGTATCTGCAATTAGCTCTTCAAGAAATACCTAGAGCTATTTCATTATATTAGCTGAGAATTCAACTAAAAAGCAATATTCAAGGAGAAAAACTTACAGCCAACTCTCCAGTATCAAACAGAGTAACAACAGCACTAGGTCGCGTAGTAAGTAGCAAAGCTGCAAACTGACTAACCATCACAATAGTCAGCACCCCAATAATAAACTTCCGAAACCTGTGGCTAATAACCATGAGATGCCTCCTGATCCTCAAATGTTCCTGCAGAATAGGTGCCACATCCGATTCTTCCTGAAACACCTTGGTAAAGTCCTGCAGTCTTAGAATCTGCAGGTGACAGATTAGGCGAAAGAGCACGCAGACAAGCAAGAATATCGCTGTCCGGTATAGCCATGATGCTAGTTCTAATATGCAAGCCACCATGTCACTCGCTATGGCGTTGCCCAGAAAGCTAATTTGTCGAGCCCCAGCACAGTAACACCACACCTTGTATCTGGTGAATTCAATAATTGTAATTTTCTTAGAAAAGGTTTGTGCCTGGGCTTTATTGCTAGTAAAAAAAATTAATATTAAAATGATGAAAATATGGTGGAGATATGAGAATAGACTAAAAATTTGTACAAATTCGTTGCTCACATTCTATATGTAAAAACAAATATTCTGGGATTCTGAATCAAGAAAAAACTGTTAAATGAATCAGAGAAATATTTGTTATATAATCTATTTTATGTCGTTATGGGTATAGTTACTCAAAAATGAATTTGCCATGGATATATGAGTGATGCATAAATACTTCTGTATGAGTCACCGTGGATGTGCATCATTTTTAAAAACTAATTATCAGGAATGCAATAGGATATTCGGAAAGTTAAATCACTATGATTATCACAATAAATTCAACCAGAAAATTCCAAACATAGTAATTTAAAATTACCCGCATTCAGCTACAAAGCAAGGCAAGACGAAGAAAGACAGAATCCTGAACGACCGATTAAGCTCCACCGAATACCCGACCTGAACCCGTTCACTGTCTCCACATATTTTATCCAAGAATAGAAACTTCCGTAACCCGTACTTTCGAAAAGAAGCAGAAAGGCAGAAGAAAGAAAGCAAGGATGCAGCAGTGAGCGATAACTGGACCACAGTATCATAAGGCCTATGATGCTCAGGAAGCACAAGGAAAAAGTGCGACATTACAGGTACCACAATTGCTAACAAGAAAAAAAGCGAGCATGAGACGAGCGTGTGACACGTGGTGGATTGGTCGACGCACATCCAGCGGAGACATGATCGGAACCATTTAAGCTCGTCGTCTGGGCGAGAGACGCAGCGAGCAAATGCCACGGTTTTTGAAGGTAGCAGTGGTTTTTCTTTGCCCATAATTGGGTGTAGACACGAGACTTGTTGGTACCAAGTGGTTCAATAGTCAGAGGCCTTAAATGGTACAGAGAAGAATCAAATAAGGAGTAGGTGTCATGATTGATCCTGGATCGATAGTTTATGAAGAACGAAATGTGAAATGTTTCAAGAATTGAAGTTGCACGTCAAAGTGTGACTGGTTAATGAGATGCAGTTTCGGAACTGGCAAAAGTCTAACACTGTCATTTCACCAATATAGTTATCACTTGAATAATTGTCAAAGAAGAAAAAGGGTCGGTCAAGGAATTTATGAGTTGTTTTATACATCAAAGCACTTGAATAAGCATAGAAGAGGAGAAAACATTTTCCCGTGTTTTAATTCTTATTAAGGATGAAAAGATTAAAAACTGACAATTAAAAGAAGAAAGTTAAGGGCAAGAAAACAATAATAAAGCCGATCCGAGCAATAGAATAGGAGTCCAACAGAAAAGAAGCTAATACCAAATTTTGGGCAACACTGCATGTGATAACTTAGCTGGTTGTGGCTGTTGGGACCCGTACCCAGAATCATCAAGCTAATAATGGTTATATAATAGGAAATTTTATCAACAAAAATGCAATATAAAAAGCAAATCAAATATTTATGAACGAAACGGTGCCAAGGGATAGAGGTATACCCTGTGGAAGGTGACCTAACATGCAAAGAATAAGATTGTGCTCAATTGTGCACCTCCTCTCCATTTTTATATAAAAAAGAATATGATGGCAGCCACAAACAATAATGGAGACCCACAAGCTCTAGATAACGGGCAAAAGATAATTTTTATTAACAGATTGGTTACCTTGGAGACTAAAATTGCGGAGCCGTGTTTTCCTCATTATTATCTCTGAGCCAAAGACAATGCCACGTCTGGAACTGGTAACATGGAGACAGCCCACACCTGCTTTAAGTAGTAGTTGTTAGTTGCAAAAGAAGTGATAAAAAAAAGATGGACAAGTATAGAAACTTATCCTAGTCAAAGTCTCAGCTAACGACCTGAAGACAATATATGTTCATCGTGCCTTGTGCTCTACATATCATAGTATTTCAGTGACAAGGGAAAAAAGAGAAATATTATGGACGATGTTGGCAGCTTCTTACAACAGAAAGCAAAGGGGAAAGCCAGCTTGATTTCAACTAGAAAAACTATGCAAACATTAAAGAGCAGATTTCAACCAGCAAAAGAAACTTTGCTCCCCAGAGGGGACTGAAATAAACTTATAATTCTTTTCAACATAATATATTCTATACTTGCACATTTACATCACTGATGCCCTGGTATGTGGTGAAAACAAAACCAGAAAAAGGCAACAAGGGATGTGATTCTATACTATTACAATTTATTGTGTTGTATATTTTGACATGTTTACTCAGAAACATTAATTTATCCACGAGAAGTCAAGGATTTTTTAACACAATCTACAAAGCCCTCGCAGTCAATTTCAGACACTGAACAGCCCGAATCATCATCTTCTTGAAGGCTCGAATGTGGCGAACGCAGATTCCCATGAGTTTGGCAGGCCTTCATTGTCTTGCAATGCTCCAACTCATCGTCTCTTATGTTTACAAACACATCATACAAGTTCTCTGCATGATAATCGTTAAAAGATTACTTTTGATTGGCATTCAAATCAATTGTCTACAAATTCAAAGGTGACATTTATGTTTCTTGTACCTATCTTTGGCCTCCTGGTGTTTGGAGTTCTGGCTGTTTGGAATTCATCTGAAGCCACAGAAAGAAAAAGTTAAGAATAACAGGCTAGAAAACGAATAATGAGTCTCCAGGTCAAAAAAGTTACCAAACAAGTACAAGTCTTCATTCATGTAATATTTCACGGCAATCTCTGGAGCCGGTAATTTTTTCAATTCATCTGAAAAGGGAAAAAAAATCAGCATCTGAAACCAAATTTCAGCATATATCAGCCGTTCATCTTTGTATTGCAAAGATGATTTTCAATCATTTTTTACAGAAAATATTTTTGTAATGCAGTGCCAAATGTGATCGCTAGTTTTAACTGCAACTACAACTGTCTTTTAAAAAAATAACAATTGCATTACAGTTGTACGTTTTCATAAACACATGTACAGCTATACCAGACCAAGCTAGTAATCCCATGGTTAAATTTAGTCATGGCAGTGAGGGTATTCCTAAATCTAAACATAAGAAATATCAAAATGCCTGGTTGCAGCTATTGCCTCATTGGTGCACTGCATTTGACTGCTTGATTCATGATGATAACACATCTTAATATGTAGGTAATTAGTATATAATACATCTTCAGAATGTCAGTAAAAAGTGTGGAATAAGACCAGATACAGACTTTTTAATAGAACTTCTAAGATAGTATAGGTTTGCCATAAGTTAAGAAACGATGCGAATTTTATAGAAGATATTCCAAGTCAACCTTTATGAGTGGGTGCCCTTTGATGTAAGGTATTATCTGGTACCTTGTACACATCAGTCCTTGCAACTTCCCTCTAAACCTTTGGTTGCTTCAAGTGTGTATGTCTATTCTCATCTCAATCTGCACTTACTACTCCTTATACACATGATAGGAGAAGAATATGAACTATGAATCATGCACAATTATATGTTTCCATAGATAAATTTCTATATTTGCTAAAAATGATGTTTCTCTTCCTAGAAGTTTTCATGTAAATGATGCTACCCATTGCTTGGTAGTTTCTATTAAATGCTGCATTCACTACTGTTTTCCAAAATGCTAGAGATAAATTCAGAGAGCAATAAAGGTAATTTTATTTATCAGGGCAAGTTGGAGCCTGTGTACTTGGAACGGTCAAAAGATTCTCTCAGAAAATGGACCCCTAAAAGTTATGTTCTTCTAGGGTACAACTTATAATTTAAAATGGCAAAGGTTTCCCACTGAGAAATTTGGATCTAACACAGAGGTCGAACTGAATATTTACCTCCTCGAAGCTTTAAGAATTTATCATATGTCGAGTATGCATGCTTCTCCACACATTCTGAAAAATGATCTGCAGATAAATGATACTCAACTCATCAAATTTCAGAAACCAATACAAAGATGGGTAATCATTGCCATGCAATAACATACTGAAAAAGATATTGACAGACAGGGTTCTGATATTATTGCAACGATGATGAAACATAGGCTGTGACCACATTTCCCTAGAGCACAAGTTTTGTAGTAATGGTTGCATAACCTTGATTCACAGTATATCTGTGGATTAATAAACTTAGATATTTGCCACCTCCAAAAACTAATTTATAATGGCAAAATCATTTATAGTAAATCTGTTAGCTACATAGGTTATTAGTGAAGTAATGATACATGAATATCATCATATGCTAGTCGGCCAGTTCAACTTTCTTAAGCAACTGGAAATGTGCTAAAGTTTTAGAGGTAATTTACAGTTGTCATCATGAAGCATAAATGAGTGTAAGGGCATTGATTATCACAAGTTATAGTCAGGTAAGATTCAACAACACATACAAATCACAAATATAAAATTAGGTGAGATGTGAGAACACTATCAGAAGGTAGTAACTCAATTGATCTAAAGACTGGCATTCACTAATATAAATATGTCCAATGTTAATAGACGCTGCAAATTATAAGACTCAAATACGCATGCTGCTTTTCAAGAAAACGTCAAGTAGGGACAGATTCATGAAATTAGGAACTAATGCACAGTAGTAGATAACCGAGTCAACAGAAACAAGGAAACATGCGTTATCAGATTTGTAGAATTATACCTACAATATACAGATAATTAAGTTGGTAGAAAAATTATTAAAAGCAGGCACATGTTCAAGTGGGGGAAAAAGCTTTCAGCACAGCATTAAGAAAATCAAGACAAACACAAACCTCACCAAAACAATGTTTATCAATAATGATGCTAAGTAGAGACACTGGGCTATTCAAAATTCAGCTAGACAAATAGAGTAGTTAAATAGAATGTAAACGTGTGCAAATTAGTATAATATGTGAAATCACTGTACTCACATGCCATTCTCGGGCTCAACGCATACATGAAGACTATCATGAAGTAATAGAATATTGCAATGTGCTGAGCAAGAAAGCGGTCAAACCAGAGAGAGTTACCTCCCAGTTCCTGATAATGAATGAAACAAAAAGGGGCATAAGTTGATGATAGAGATCGAAAATAGATTTAAGGCATTCAAGACTAATTCATCTTCCACCTTGGCAATATTTTGTAAGTGACATTCATGCCATAAACCAGGGAAAAAGATATTAAGGTAAGACATTCTGCCATAGAGCCTAGAATATCAAGCTGCATAGAACGACACCTTATAGTATAGATAACAGCATAGAAGCAATCCCTAATACAAGGACCTGCCAACAAGGGAAGACAGCAAGGCCTGCTGCAGATAACTACAACTATCTATCGATGGCCACCAGCACAAGCCATGAAGAAAAAAATGTAAGAAAACTCCAAAAATTAAATCTTATACAATAATACAATACTTGCAGGCAGCTACAAGTAAAACAATTAATCTGATACTGTAGAATAGTGATAGATATATCAGTGTGGAGAAAAGTGAGCTATCCAACACTTGTGCTATCTTGAACAGGCTACAACAGAGGACAGACCAAATTTTTACAACCAGTTTGTCAACCTTATACCGAAGATGCTATACAACTAAAAAAAGGTTATTCGGATCCTATCAAATCGGCTACATGAATCAAAAGTCAGATATAGCCAATAAGTTTGACCACCACGTAGATGCAGCAAGAAACAACCTTCTAGTTGGTCAATGATATGGGCCAGTTTAACTTAAAACATAAAACAAATCCCTCCATAATCAACATCTCCATAAAGAGCTACAAAGATTCATTCACTCATTTTACTTTTTCCCAATCAAGCAGGTTAACAGTTAATAGTTAAATCTGATAGTTCCAAAGTATGTAATCCAAATATTTATTAGCAAGCTAGCACACTGCAAGTAAACTAAACTATACATGCAATTGAAAGCCTAAAGTATATAAGAGATGAAAACAAAATAAGTCAAGGTAATTACTGCTAAATAAATGAGGTCGTTTTCCATTTTGGTGCTAGCACTGTGTTTAATTTATACATACACATGGTTCATGTAGTTGAAAATAAATTAATAAGACAAGTTTGTGAACTTGTTATATCTTAAGACACCAAACTCCTATCAAACAACTAAGACTACTTCGATGAGCAAAACCAAGGAATAGAAAAAGAATAAATAGGTAGGCAATTAAATAGAAAGTAGTACCTCCATGATAAGTAGATGATGTAATTCATTCCAACTCTCAGCAAAATGCACTTTCAGATAATCAGCTCTTCTCCACCAACCAAAACTTTCATACATGTGCAGAACAGATATGAAGGCTGCCCCAATAGAAACAAATTGAGAAATCAGGCTAGCATTATCATGCATGCTTTTTAGCTAATAAACCAAAGTAATATCAAATACAATGATCTATGATAATGTGCATAAACTATTCAACAACAAAGTAAATTAGGAGCAACTTTTAAATTTAGATCAGCACAATAAGGAAACTAGAATACTCACAAAAATATGGTACCCTAGCTATTGTTTCTAGCACAAAAAATCTTGCATAATGACGATCACAGTAAAATGCATCCAGTATCTTTATAACCGAGTCCTGCAAGAATAAATAACAAATTTACGTGTCAACCAACTATACATGAGTGAAAATAAAATGAGAAATGAGACAATATTAAGAGTATAAATTGGAAAATGGGAAAACCAAGAACATTTATTTTCAGCAGCTGAACCAAATATAAAGCAAGTCCGTAGAATTACACACACACACACCACAACAGGTTTTATACACATGCAATGCACGTGGTTAAAGACCATGGTTAAGTATTTTTGGCTTATTTTCTAACTAAAATTTATTCCTCAGTTCCACTATAATAGTTTGTGCTTACTTTTATCTCTAAACTTTAATATTGCGATTATTTATTTATTTTTTAATGTTTGTTCAAATGGGCTACACCCAATTTAAATTTTCATGTTGATATTTGAATTGATAGAAAACAAATATAATTTGAAGCTAATTTGAATTTTTATATTATTTTGACTAACATGAAGCCAAGCTTTACTTGAGAAAGTAAGTGAAAAATGTTGAAATAGTGTTATATAAGGAAGATGAATATTTAAAACCAACAAGGCAAAATGATTTATTAAAATTATTCTAAAATGATATAAAAGAGAATATGAAGTTTATTCCTAATCATTGATACACTTTATAAAAAATTATAAACTAAAGATTAATGCTAACTCTAGTATACTTTTATATGATAAAAGCATCCACATCAGCATATAAAAGTACTGAAAAAGTTCATGAAACTCCCTTCTAAAGATTCCTAATTCCACTCAGAATAATTAAACTATTCTATAAAATATTCAGATAATATTATTGTATTTTATTCCTTCTATTTTATTTTTTTATTAAGCTAAGATCAAACCTTCTTCTCCTTTATCTTTTTTCCGGGTAATTCTAGAGTAGTGTTTTCATCATCTACATCGATTGTGACATTAGGCTGGAGTTATATTTTTTGTGTTGTTATCTTTCCTGGGCTCATTAATCTTTTATTTTCTCGTTTAACTTCACAAAGAAGTTAAATGTATTTCCAATGTTCAACACAAACTTTTTAAAATACAGACTTTGATTTTTTTTTTCTATTTCAATGAGAATAAATGTTAATTTCATATATATGAAATTCTTTATATTCCTAATTTATTACTTAAATAAATTTAGGAGCTACCTCTTATTTTCTCTATAATGAATTCTTCTGACATGTATCCAATAAGAGTTTCTGTTATGTCAATAATATTATCTTTTTTCTATCCATGTTATTTTCCACAAAGATCTAAACTAAATACCTGCATTTTTTATTACCAATTCGTCTTAGATTATAATATTAATATTTAATTTCTTTAGTATTTAAAGAATAAAGTATGAAATTTATGAATACATACTAATTTTTTTATATCTTCCATGGAGAATTCTTCTTTAATTAGGATAAAATTATTAAATTATTCTTCAATATAACTCAGTTGGTGCTTCTTTAATAGATATGTCTTATGTTAATGCCAATTCGATTCATGGACGTTTTCTGAATTTTAGATTTATTTTCGTCACTTTCCTATTTGTAATGGAAATAGCTTGATTCTTTTGAATAATATCTCTGAACATTCTGATAGTTTCTCCATATGTAATTCCATGTATTTTTTTACCCTATAAATATTATTAACATCAGAAATTAATATTTCTAAATTATAATCAATTAATGCTAAGCTATTTTATTATAGTCTTTCATCATTTTTATGGATTAAACATCTATCAATTAATGTTACTAATGTATTTTTGCTGCTCTAACTTATTAGTAAAATTATATGTAGTTACTTTAATTTATAAAGTGGCGATAATTTTTAAGCTATAATATTTTTAAAATTTTTATTTTTTAACCGGATGTTTTTAATTAATTCTTATTGTTTAGTTTACCCGTACCAACTTAAACTATTTTTAGATGCTGCAAAGGGATAGTAAACCCTAAATTAAATATATATATATATATATATATATATATATATATATATATATATATCTTAATGAAAGAATACCAAACAATTACACTTTTCTATGTCAAGTTCTAAAACTTCAGTCCTTTTTGTGGTTTTCAATTTTGAGGGTGTGATTTGTAATTTTTAAAACTTTGGGAGTGTTTTTCAAAAAAATTACTTTAAAGTTTAGTGGTTGTTCTATATTTCATGTGTCAATGATAATTTTTAAATGTCTGGATATTTCTTACAACTCTAAAATTTTGAGGGTGCTTTTTAAAATTATTAAAATTGCTGATTAATTTTTAAAAAATTTAAATTGCAGCAATCTACCAATATTTTTAGATTTGATGTGCACTGGTTATAAATTTTAAAAATTTAGAGTTTTTTTGCGATTTTTAAATTTTGAAGGAGTTTTTTATAATTTTTGTAACTTTGAGGTTAATTTTGGTAAATTTTAAATTTTTAGGCGCCTGAGGGTAATCTCTTGAATTCATCTTTTATTGTTTGTAAATTTTAAAATTTTAGGGTGATTTTTTATAATTTAAATTTTTGATGGCGTTTCTATAAATTTTGAAGCATTGAGGGTGTTAATTGAAAATTTTAAAATTTTTAGGAGCTACTGATAATTTTATGATTTCATATTTGTTATTTTAAGTTTTGAAATACCAGAAATTTTCAAATGCATCATAATAATCCATTGAATTCATCAATACCATAAAGATGTTTTATATATTTTATTAATATTATTGTTAAGCTATAGATAGTTCACGTAGGATTAGGATATGATATAATTATGATTAAGATAGATTAAGATATAAATAAAATATTCAAAATAGTGAATGAAAATATTGACCATAGAAAGATTTTCCCAAATTGATTTCATGTTTGTTGTTTTAAGTTTTGAAATGTCAAAAAATTTTAGATGCATCATGGTAATCCTTTGAATTCATCTATGTTGTTTGTAAGTTTTAAAATTTTAGAATTTTAGGGTGCTTGTTTGTAATTTGAACTTTTGAGGATGTTTCTATAATTTTTGAGACATTAAGGTGTTAAATGTAAATTTTAAATTCTTCAAAAAATGCTATTAATTTCTTGATTTCATGTTTGATGTTTTAAGTTTTAAGACGCCGGGATGTTTTTTATAATTTTAAACTTTTCAGGGTATTTTGTGCAATTTTAAAAAAATTTAGGGTTTTTTTGCAATATTGCATGTATTATAGTATGTTAGTTACGTATAACTTCTTTATCTTAACAAACTAATACCATAAAGATATTTTATATATTTTATTAATATTATTTTTATAAATTGTTAAGCACGTAGGATTAGGATAGGATATAATTATAATTAAAATAGATTAAGATATAAATAAAATATTCAAAATAATGAAGGGTAATATGAACCATAGAAAAATTTTCCCGAACTCGTGTTTATAAATAGAATATTTTTGAGACATTGAGGTGATACCATAGATTCAATCTAAGGTAGCACCTTCAAAACTATATTATATGCTATCAAATTACTCGATCCACTCTATTAATTTTGATTTCTATGTTTTGGATTGTATACAAATAAAAAATTAGCAATATTGGATTATAGTTACCCATACATTAAGTGATTATAAAATTAACGAAGAATAAAAATGTGTTAGAAATACTTAATCATCATGATTTTTATTTTATAGATGTTTTAAGATAAATCACAATGAATAAAACAGATCACCAATTGAAATAGTCTAATTCATGAATCAAAAGGCGCTAAATTAGATTGAATCTAAGTTGCACCTTACGAACACTTTTCCCTTTTTATATATTCTCTTTTCCT
>BQKN01000209.1:366896-404264 GCA_022839385.1 Asparagus kiusianus
TAGAATAACGTTGCAGTAGTAGAGAAATTGACGATAAGGGTAAGATGCATGCTAGATATCATACAGGCACCCTTCCAGAGTGAACAACATCACTTGCTCATCACCAACTTGTCTTCTACTTTAACTCTTTGCATGGTTTGATGTTTCTTTTAACCTTCCGCATAAGAAAATTGAAAAGATGCAAACAGCTACCTAGACTTATGGCAGCAAACCAGTGGAGATCTTCACTGCGACTAATTCTTTATAAGCAATTTACAGTTGGGCCTGTTTATGGAAAAGTTGCCAAGTAGAACAAAAAACAAGCCGATGGAGAAAGGCCTCTCATATTGTTCCCCCAACCACCTCTCTTCTTATTCTTCGTCATTTCCATCTACTTCTTCCTTATTCTCTCCCTATCCATTGCAAATCCTTGTCCTGCAACTTAAATATTATTTAGGAGAACATGTGATCTAAGACACAATCTCTTCAATTTCAGCAAGTTTCAGATAAACTAGAGGAACATCTTAGTATAGCTTCCTAATGTGTAAGCCATCCCTCTCTCAATATCAAGCTCTAATTAAAATTTAGATTTTCCAGAGGTTAATAAGCATACATCTCTGTGATTTTGCAAGACAGTACGAAACCCTCCCACAATCCTGAACAAATGCAGAAGGCATCCTCAAATCAGGCTTTCATTGAGAACCATGTTCATAAATGCAACTACTGACTAGTTGTAATCTCAAACACCAACAAAATTTCAAAAGTAAACCCCTCGAGCAAGCCGCCCGAAAATAAAAATAACAGTTGGGACCCACAAGAGTGCCTAAAACCGGCTCATTCACATCTCGAGGGGTTGGAATCTTCGTTGTCAAGGACAAGAATTCCGTAGACTCCATCTAATTGTCTTACATTACTATAACATATCATGTTATCATCAGCGATAGATCAAAACCACCATCCACGACTCAAAAAAAAAAAAAAAAAAAAAAAACAGGAAAAAGAAATAAAAATTGAACTTACAATGAGAAGAACATTAACAGACTGCTCAAACTTAATAACCCATCTCTCCACCGCCCCCGGCTCCGATTGCTCAGCGTCCACCTCTTTCCTCTCGTTATCAAGAGGAGTCCTCGCTCGAAAAGAATCCTCAGCTATCACCTCCTCATCTTTCTCCTTCAAGCTCGCAGCCCTAACCTTATATATTTTCCTAAAACTCAAGAAAATCACAAGAATCCATCACACACACAAAAATGATCTTATTTCAGTGAACAAATCGCAGGCAAAAATTATACCTAGAAATCGACCGCGACGAAGAGAGAGGCAGGGAGGAGGGGAGGGGGAGGGGGCTGTAGAACTGAGAGGGCAGGGTTCTAGAAAATTTTGTGGGTGTTGGAGAGGCGAGAAATGAAGAGGAAAGAGCAGCGGCCATTGATTTAGGGTTTTAGGGTAAAAAGCTGTGAGCTTTTTTTCTTTTTTTTCTTCTCTTTTCCCCCCTCAGAGGCCGCGGCAATGTTCGATTTGGATTCTACTATTGTCTTTTGGGGGGGTGAAGAGAGAGAAGAGGGAGGGAGTATATTCCTCAATTTCTTCAACGGCCGACTCGATGCAGGTTCGGCCAAAATGTCGTGCTTTTTTTTTTCTTTTTTTTAGCAAATACCTGTGGTCGGCTTGGCGCTTCGGTATCGTGGTCTCATTCATCATAAAATATCTTTCTTTGCTCTCCAAAAGCACTACAAAATCTAAAAAATCCTTGGTTTTTCATTTATTTATTTATTTTGATTAATTACATTTCGGTACCCTGAGACGTGGGGTATAATGTAAATTACATAGATAGTTTTCGATTCTATATATCTACATGAATGACCACATACTGCTACTTGTAATTACACGGATGGCTCCATAGCCCTATTCTCCTTCGTCAGTTTAGTAAAGAGTAATGAGATTTAATTTGGCTCGACATAAGCTACTCCGTGGTCACCGTGTAATTACAATTAGCAATTTTAGGGCCAACCGTGTACATACATAGACTCCAGGTTCATCTGGGTAATTACATTATACATCAGGGTATCGAATGTAATTAATCTTTTTTCATATCATTATTTTAGGTCTACCGAATATTATTACATAGTTTGTCATATTCAATATGCAATGCGCATCATGACATAGTGTTATAGGCCGTGTTTTCGTCGAAAGTTGTTTCCATTGTCGATTCCATTAAAACTTAAATCGTTTACAGAGAATTACAATGAAAAATAAGCAAATTACAACTCTCTTGGAAAATAACACAGAAATCGTTTATCGACTCCTGTTTTGTGGGACTTTGCCTGTGTCGGGAGTGCTTTGACTCGTGGACCACCAAATCACAGATTGTGATGGGGTTTAGAGATTTTTCCTCCATTTATCGAAGTAGGAATTTGAAGTGAATATCTTATCAAGGTAAGACGATCACTCTTTTTAAGATCAAGTTAAATCTCGAATCTCAAGGAATCACACGAAGAACTCAATTCTTGTTGTTTTCTCTCTGCTCTCTATGCTCAGATCTGCTCCAATCTGCTCGATCCTCGTCAGTAATGGCCCTAGGGGGGTATTTATAGCCTCTGGGACACTTACCTGAAAAATACAATCATATGAAGAAGTTAAGACTGCGAGACAGTGTTTACTGTCTCGGCGGCCGAGACAGTGTTTGCTGTCTCGGCTTCCGAGATAGTAAAGACTGTCTCGGAAAATCCAACTGCCTGGTAGTTTCTACTGTAACTGCCTTCCCACGTTTCAAACTCCGTTATTTTGGCAGTTATCCATGTGAGCATCGTCCACGATGTTTCCCACGTTCTTTGACAGTTAATGGACACGTGTGTGACAGTTATTTTAGTAATTTTTGATCATTTCAAAGCTGTCTCGCCTGCGAGACAGTAAACACTGTCTCGCCTGCGAGATAGTAAACATTGTCTCGCTGGGGAGATAGTAAACACTGTCTCGCTGGCGAGACAGTAAACACTGTCTCGATGCGAGACAGTATATACTGTCTCGCTGCGAGACATAGTAAACACCGTCTCGCTGGCGAGACAGTAAATGTTGTCTTGATCTTTCTAAGACAGCATGAGGTCAATTCTTATGATTTTTGGGTGATCTTCTCTATGTTTGGATATCCATCAGCATTTTTTGACGCCTACAGGCCGCAAGTTAACCAAGTATTAATCTTTGCTGGGAAGTCGACGCGTATCGACCCCACACTTAAAACCGACAACTCGAGTTGTTCCTGCGACCGATTCCGTAAGCCGACAACTTGCGTAATCGACTCGAAAGGTGGTACTCGTCAGCTTACTCACCAGATCAATCATATTGTTCCAGCCTGACAACTTGCATAGTCGACTAGAAAGGTGGTGTATGTCAGCCTTCAGCCGAACAACTAGAGAGGCGGTGTGTCCTTGAACCCCCCGCCGACAACGAACAACTCTCGCATTAACTCCTTTGACAAAGTCATCATGCTCTAGCTCTCATAGTCTTTAGGACTCATCAGCCCAATCAACACCAAGTAGCTGTTGTCGCCTTTATACTAACTATTTTGATGACGCATCCTCGTCTGCAGCCGACACTTGTAAGACACCTGCCGAGTCAACTGCTTGCTTGAACTCGACCCAAGTTACTTTTTTGCCCTTTCGGTCTGCTATAAAAAAAGCCTCGCTACATGAGGTAACTTCTTCCGGGAGAGGCAACTCTGAAACTCTGAATTACTTCATCACTTATCTCATACTGCCCACTCAAGTTCATATACTAACTCCGGGCTCTCACGAGTTCTTCGTGTGCAAAAAAATAAAAATAGTGAGCCTCATAACTAGTCATTTGAAGGAGCTTGAGAACCCAAACACCACCATCAACCACCCGCAAACCCCCTGTTTGATAACGCATCAACACATACGAAAAAAAGATATTATATCTGTTTAGAAAGTGAAAAGCTCATTAAAGACGAAAGATATACAAATTTATTGTGATTAGTGGCAAGCTGAACTCCCTTTCTACTACATTTTGCAGAAAACTAAGAAATTTAGAAAAATGTAATAAGAGCTTGAATTTCTCATTAGTTCAATTCTTGTTCATCCGCGGTGACTGCATTGTTTGGAAAAAAAAGAAATTCATGGCACTTATAGGGGGATGCATGTGATGAAGATGTGAACGTGGGGCCACGAATTGGCCACGAAGATGACAGGACGCAATTTTTGATCGTGTGGGGGCCACGAGAGCTGGGCAACGAACGCGTGAATGAAGGAGTTTTTTCTCGTGATCACTAGACACGTTTTCCCAGGCTATAAATAAGGTTCTTATTTATTCCTAGGTTTTTTGGGTGCGAAGCCGGGGGAGAAGAAAAAAAACAGAGCGGCGGCTTTGTTTCTTGGAGAAAACGCAGCAAAGAAAAAGAGAGAGAGAGGTGGTTGTCTCGGGTTTTGTGAAGAGAGAAAAAGTATTTGGTGGCTGACCTTTTCTTGTGAAGAAAAGCAAGGAGCCTATTTGAGGGTTTAGATTGTGAGAGTTGTAAACCCATTGTATTCTTTTTCTCTTTAATAGTAGATCCCCCCCTCCTTGCCCCGTGGACGTAGGCAGTTTGCCGAACCACGTAAAATTGGTTGTTTGAGTTTGTGGCCATTGTAATAGATTTAGGATCCCTCGACGCGCAGTCCTAGAGCTGACGAGAGAAAGAGCAAATATCTCACTTTGATGGGATATTAGGCTTTTAGATTCTTGTTCCCTTTGAGAAACAAGAATTCTTATCGATCTTTCTCTCTTATTGTGCACCAGAAACTCTGCCGAAATTTCCGCTGCGCACAACAAGTGGTATCAGAGCCCGGGCTACGCTTGGGCTATTTGGAGGAGTAGATCAATTTGGAGGCTCGTCTAGAGCTTCGTTTGGTGATAAAGGTGGGATCTTTTTTGGTAAAGACTCTATCTTTTTAGTTTTGGATCTATTCTTCGTTCGTTGGTGCGTAAGATGTCGGAGAAAGAAGGTGCTTCGGGTGTCGAGGGTGGTTCTTCTGGTGCGAAGACCATTCAGAGTTTGAATATCCACTCTATGAAGATAGATGTGGAGAAGTTTAATGGCACAAACAATTTTAGATTATGGAGATGCGAGGTTTTGGATGCGCTGAACGCGCAGAATTTGGAGAATACATTAGAGTTAGATGGCAAGCCGGATGAGATTGAAGAGAAGGTTTGGAAGAAAATGAATCGAACGGCGTATGGTGTGATTAGGTCTTGTTTGACTCAAGATCTAAAATATGATGTGATGAATGAGACTTCTGCAAAGAAGATTTGGGAGATTCTCGAAAGCAAGTATCTGACAAAGAGTGTTGAGAACCGCTTGCATTTGAAGAGGAGACTTTATCGTTTCCAGTTAAAGAAGGGAACCTCCATTAGAGATCACATGAACCACTACACGAAGCTTCTTGCGGATTTGGCCAATGTGGATGTCATAATTAAAGATGAGGACAAGGCGTTGCTGTTGTTGAGTTCCTTACCCGACGAGGAATATGAGACCTTCGTCCTTACTCTGATTAATGGGAAGGCGTCCCTTTCGTATAGTGAGGTCACTGCTGCATTGGTGAATTATCAGCTTCGGAAGAAGGATAAGGAGAATTCGACTGAGTCGGTAGCAGAGGTGTTGGTCGCAAGAGGGAAGAATCCGAACCGTAAGAATTGGAAGTCACAGTCTAGAGTAGGAAAAGATCAGTGTGCTTGGTGTAAGGAGACTGGTCATTAGAAGAAAGACTGCCCAAAGCTCGACGAATGGATGAAGAATAAGCAGAAGGGAAAAGGGAAGCAACCATCATCAGAAGCAAACATCGTATCGGATGGTAATAATTCTGACTCTTCTATTTATTCGCTTTCTATCAGTCCGAAAGATAGCTATTCGGAGGAATCCGAGTGGATGTTGGATAGTGGTGCGACCTATCATGTGTGCCCTAGAAGAGAATGGTTCTCCAGTTTTGAGAAGCTGGTGGATAGTGGTGTGGTGTACATGGCCGATAACCGTGCATGCCAGATCCTTAGGATAGGAATAATTCGCATAAAAATGTTTGACGGGACTGTTAGGGAGTTAAATGATGTGAGATATATTCCTTCTTTGAGGAAGAACTTGATCTCGATTGGAGCTTTGGTTGGAGAGGGTCTGAAGGTTCGTGTTGAGGACATGGTTCTCGAGATCGTGGAAGACTCTCGGATTGTGATGAAGGGCGTCAGGAGGAATAACCTGTATTACTTGACTGGAGGTATAGTGGCAGGTGGAGAGCTGACGACTTCTGTTGATTCGACTAGACTACGGTATTTGGGGCTTGGCCATTCCAGTATTGATTCCTCGCATAGATTAAAAGAGGGTGTAAAGACCTGCAATTTGAAGTCCAGTGAACATGTTAATGTGAGCAAGAAGACCGAGGTGAAGTTTGGCACCTCTATTCACCGTGCTAAGGGTCGTTCTGGAGGAGTTCACGTGGACGTTTGGGGGCCTTCCAAGAGGACATCATTGGGAGGTAATAGGCGTTTGGTTTCCTTTGTTGGTGACTGTTCTAGGCGTGTTTGGGTTGCAACCAAATCCCCTTTGGAGAAAGTCCTAGTAGTTTCCAACAGATTGAAGAAGTGTGTAATAGATAGAAAGGTGAAGGTACTCCATTCTGGTGGGAGGTACAAGATGGACCCATTTCTGTATTGGAGCCGAGCTCACGGTATTTCGAGACACTTCGTTGGAAAGGAAATCTTGGGGCAACTAGATAGGGTGGCAAATTTGGAGAATCGTGCCTTACTGGAAGAGGATCGGTGTTTGTGGTCGAGCAATGGTTTGCAGAAGAGTTTCTGGACAGAGGCTTCGACATATTTGGGTCATCCTATTAAAGAGTTGTCAACTGCTGTGATTGGAGGTAAAACTCCATTGGAAGATAGGTCTGATAGTGTCACTTTGGTTGAGGCTTCGATGAGGAAGCCAATTGACTCTCAGCAGGTGGAGAGTTTTGGACAGACCTTAGAGGTATCGTAGCGGGTGGAGATTGATGCTACTCCACATTGGGTGAAGATTACTCCAGATCATACTGTATTGTTTGGGATTCCAGCTGAGGTGACATGGCTTGGAGATCATTTGATTTTGGATGCAGATGATGAGTTGGGTTTTGATTCGAGTGTAGCTGGTAGACGTAGTTTGGATATGGTCATTGGGTCACCTCAGGTGGAGGTGTTTGAGGCCATTGGAGGTGCTATCAGCCGTAGACTTGATCGTGATGTTGGAGAAGGGTTGCGAACTTTTCTAATGGATTGAGGCCTTTGGAGGCCATTTGGGTGAACTACGTTCGGCTTGATTCCTTGGGCAAGAGGATACGTAGGCAGTCTTTATGATGCAGCCGGGTTTGGATTTTGATGGGGTGAGATCGATTTGGTGAGTTGATACCGACATTTGGAGAGTGTTCGCATTCTCATTTGGGTTCTCGACTTGTTATGGATTGCGTCTGTTGTCGTGAATTGTTTCACGGTGTACTGGACACAACAAGTGAGATATTTGGTTTGGTCGGTGTCGGCTCAGTTTTGGGGAAACTTCACCGAGGTGGAGAATTGATGAAGATGTGAACGTGGGGCCACGAATTGGCCATGAAGATGACAGGACGCAATTTTTGATCGTGTGGGGGCCACAAGAGCTGGGCAACGAACGCGTGAATGAAGGAGTTTTTTCTCGTGATCACTAGACACGTTTTCTCAGGCTATAAATAAGGTTCTTATTTATTCCTAGGTTTTTTGGGTGCGAAGCCGGGGGAGAAGAAAAAAAACAGAGCGGCGGCTTTGTTTCTTGGAGAAAACGCAGCAAAGAAAAAGAGAGAGAGAGGTGGCTGTCTCGGGTTTTGTGAAGAGAGAAAAAGTATTTGGTGGCTGACCTTTTCTTGTGAAGAAAAACAAGGAGCCTATTTGAGGGTTTAGATTATGAGAGTTGTAAACCCATTGTATTCTTTTTCTCTTTAATAGTAGATCCCCCCCCTCCTTGCCCCGTGGACGTAGGCAGTTTGCCGAACCACGTAAAATTGGTTGTTTGAGTTTGTGGCCATTGTAATAGATTTAGGATCCCTCGATGCGCAGTCCTAGAGCTGACGAGAGGAAGAGCAAATATCTCACTTTGATGGGATATTAGGCTTTTAGATTCTTGTTCCCTTTGAGAAACAAGAATTCTTATCGATCTTTCTCTCTTATTGTGCACCAGAAACTCTGCCGAAATTTCCGCTGCGCACAACAGCATGCTATAGTCCAATAGATGAGGTGGATACTATCGAATGCTCATGCTGTCAAAAAATATTTTTTGAGAAAACTTGCTATCAAAAATATATACATGCATGTCACATACTATGCGGAGACAATAAAAAAAATTATAAACTAAATTGAGTACTTAAGTTTCATAGATAGATAACATAATGGTAATATTGTATCTAACTTGTTACTTCACATGCTGTATTTCTTTTGGTACTTGTCTCCATGTTCTATGTTTAAAATCAAATGTAACTGCAACAAAATAGAGCTAGTATAATAAAGCCAAAAAACTAATATTCTCTTTTATAGATAACTCTCAAAATAGACTTTGCCTTTTTTGTTTAATCTTACATGATTTTATGACCCTTTACTATATCCAACAAAATCTCTCAGAAATCACAGTGGCATTGAAATTCTTGACAAAAATGTTTTCTTTCAAGACACTCAACAAACTTCTCTGTTCACTACAAAGGTGTGAGCTCTCTATGTAAACAACGAAGTCGAAATGGAGAACATCCCTCCATTTAGGCTCCCACACTCTTTCGCCACGAAAGTAGTTATAAACAGAAAAGACATCCAAGTGATGGCTAACTACCTAACCTTCGTGCTTGCTTGGCTTTTATTCTTTGCCTTAACATTTTTTGTCGCAATTTGGTCGTCAACTCCTACTCTAGCACAAACACAGTCTACTTCAGCTGGCATTTGCAAGTCCAGAGTGGAAATATATGGATACAAGTGCGAAGAACACACTGTAATCAATCTTTCCTCTTATTACCCTTTTCATTCACTTTTTTCAAGCTTGAAGATCGGTTTTTGTTCGAATTTATGTACAGGTAACAACAAAAGATGGGTACATTCTCAGTTTACAAAGGATTCCCAATGGCCACCATTCTGTCACAACGAAAGGAAAGAAGAAGAAGAAAATACCAGTTTTGCTTCAGCATGGGATTTTTATGGTATTGCTTGAAAATTTTCATGGTCAAAGCTAGAAATGTGCTATGATTTTTTTTGTTATATTATTTATTTATTTATTTATTTTGGGCAGGATGGGATCACTTTTCTTCTAAATTCGCCTGAAAATTCATTAGGTTACATATTGGCAGATGGAGGTTATGATGTATGGATCGCTAACAGTCGAGGCACTAAGTTTAGCCGCAGGCACACTGTTCTCTCTGTTAATCATTCGGTCTGATATTTGTTCTATTGATGTTTTATATGAATTTCCAGATATTTTTTTTTCTTATTTTATGTTTGAATTTTCTAATTTTTATGCAGGAATACTGGGACTGGTCATGGGACGAACTAGTTTCCTATGATCTGCCCGCTTTTTATTATTATGTGTACGAACATTCAGGCCAGCAGAAGATTCACTATGTTGGTCATTCTTTGGTAAGTTTCTAGTTTCAAAAACATAAAAGAATGTTCGTATCATAGTTTTAATGCAATATTCTCTTTTTATTTAGGGAACTTTATTGGCTCTTGCATCATTCTCCGAGATGCCTTTAATAGGAATGACGAGATCTGCAGCGTTGATTTGCCCCATAGCTTATTTGAACAGAGTGAGATCGCCAATTGCAAGAATTGCTGCAGACTCCTTTCTTGCCGATGTAAATGGAATTAGTGTTTGATAATTTCCTGTTCTGAATTTTAAGCATACACATATGTATGTATTAGTTGTTAACTTACAGGGTTCTTTTTTTTTTTTTTGCAGGCATATTACTGGTTAGGCCTCAATGAGTTTAATCCAACAAGGTAAGCAATATGATCCTCTATTTTCTTTATCACAACTGATTAATAATTAAGTAGGATATAAATGTACAAGATGTCTTGCTCAAAAACTTGTGTTGCTAGTAGCTAATATTGGTCATTCTACCAAATTATGAAAACTTAAGTTTCTTTTTTGCAGTGAACTTGTAAAGAGATTCCTCAAAATAATTTGCAAGCAATCTGGTAGCGATTGTTATGATCTGGTCACAGACTTCACAGGTACTTTTCTCTTCATGTGGAATAGTCTCTAAGTTTTTTTTATTCCGAAAAGAATACATTATCCAAAATCAAGTATATAATATTGCAGGTAATAACTGTTGCCTCAACAAGTCGTCCATTAATGTATTTTTAGAACATGAACCTCAGCCAACTTCAGCGAAGAATGTCATACACATGTGTCAAAGTAAGTTTCGCCACTAAATTACATTAAATCCCTCCAATGTTTGCAGAAAATCCTTTTAATGAAGTTTAAAAAGTAACACTTGAACCTCTTCTTTCGATTTTCCCCCCATAAAATAAGGCCACAGGGTACCGTGTTTGATGGAAAATTCAGAATGAGGGGTTGAAAAGCATTGGTTTTAAGACTTTTAGAGGGATTTTCTGTCATTATGGCAAATCTTTTGGGGGTTATGATGTTGAGTTAATTGCGGATAGACCCTCCACACTTTCGCCAAATTGAACTTACTGCCTTTATAGTTCTTTCGGTGCGGATAGACCCCATGAGTAAATTATTTTTTACTCTTTTCAGGGGGGTCTATCTGCGATAGCAGAACTCTGTAAGCGGATCTATTGAACTACGGGGGTGTAGTAAGTTCGACAAGGAGATAGTAGTCCATCCGCAATTAACGCTGTAGTTTATCCTCCTCTTCACATCCAACTGACACCTGAACCTGCAGTGCTTAGAACAGGAACTATAAGGAAGTTCGACTACGGCGATGCCAGTACGAACATGAAGCATTATGGGAATCCCCATCCTCCAGTGTATGATATGAAGGCGATCCCCAAAGATCTACCTCTCTTCTTGAGCTATGGTGGCAGAGATTGGCTCTCTGATGTCGAGGATGTGCAGCGTCTGTTGGCTGATCTAAAGCCACACAGGAAGATGAAGGCGAGGGTTAATTATCAAGCGTGCTATGCTCATGGGGACTTTGTTATGGGCACCAACGCTAGGCAGCTCGTATATAATCCCCTCCTTTCCTTCTTAAAGCTCCATAATTGATTTCATTGTACTGACTTTGATTTTGGTATAGATACAGGGTACAATTTTCTTCCACTTTCTGTTTTCTTTTATCTAAGAGAACTCAAGTTACCGTAATTTAGAAACACAAAACATATACTAAAACCACATGCATAATTCCTAACACGGGCACGTAGGGTAGCAAGAACAGCTGATACATTATAAAGCGCAAAAAAGACGCTAGAAACCTCAAGAAAATAAACGGACGCAGGCTTGTGAATTACATGTAGATGTTTGGTTTCTGGCTGAAATAGTTGTGCGCGATAATGTGACTGCGAAGAATGTGGCTGGTACTTAGGTCTGGCTTCTCAGAACGGAGAAAGAGCTCTTCGCAATGAACGGCTTGCAGAGGCGGATGCGGGGCTCCTTCCTTGATGCATTTCTTCTCCTTTCGGGTTAAACCCACCATCTTCTTCAGCTTAGCAACACGGTTGCGAAGCTCCTGTTTGTTTCCTCCCATATCTCCTTGAATGAATTTTGAGAAGAAGCAAAGAGTGAGGGTAATTAATTGATTTGTAGCAGGTTTTTAAGTGAAAATGCATGGGTTTTTTCTTTTTAATCTTTTTTTTTTTCTTTCATTCAGAGTTCACATGGGGAGCATGAGGGCTGTAGTTGTTTTCCATGCGGCAAAGAGCCCGGTACGTTTCTCAACCCTGCCTGTTTTTGGAAGCGTGACTGATGATGATGTTCACCGGCGGAGTTTGTTATTTCTGTTTTTGGCCTATTGGGATGCGTGCAATGGCAAGTCTCGGCTTAACTGGGTGTGCACCGTGCACGTACACGTGCACAGATAATTTCACGTAAATAATGTGTCAATGAATAAATGAATTGAGCTATTGAGATAGAAACGCATGGGAAGCGATCTCTCTTAACACTTTCCTGTATGATGAAGCACGCTGTCAAGTTTTGGCTAATTCGAATGCTCATGTACCCGTGCACAATTAATTTCATGTACTGCTATGTTAAAAAACAAAAAAAACGAAAACATTGTGAGGGTAAACAAATGTGAAAGAAATTCCTCTCTTCCTAGCTTTGCTTCCATTGAGATCTTTAATTTATTTGTTTTTAGGTGCAAAATGGGAGTATAAGATATACGAAATAATTGACATTTTGTCCTCTACCCCCCCCCCCCCCACCCACCCACCCCTCAAATTGTATTACCTTCAGTTTTCCCCAAAAATTATTATATAGATACGATACCCCGCAAATTGCAGCCGTTAATTTTAAACCTTAGAATATTAAAATATAATTAATCCTCTTAATAACAAATCCAAATGAAGGCATTTGCGCGTGCAGAATACTAGTATGAAGAAATAAATGAATGATTTATGAGCTAGAAATGTTTATGGAGCAACCTTTTTGAGCTACATATATGAAGCACATTTTAAAGTATGTATAAAAAACAACAAGAAAATACACATTTATTTTGAAGCTGCTATGTGAATCTTATTTTTTTTTTCCATTCAACTCTATTAAAGATCTTTTTCTTCATGGGATTAACTATTATCATATCACATCTATGTGCTACTAATTAATCTAGTCTTTTTTAAGGTCCAAATCCGGCTCTTCATTAACTATAATTTTATCAATTTTCTTAAATGGTCCATTTAGTGACGTAAGCACATTTAAAGTACGTGCATGAAGACAATGTCATCCCTCCTAGCGCTCAAGAACGAAAAGTAGTTGAAAATCACTGTCATGCCCTCGTTACTATCATGATATTCTGCATCAAGCAATTAGCTCAAAGAGGATTGCTGTCAGCTAATTAAGGCATTAAATGCTCAATACAGTTTGAGCAAATAAGTCTGCAAGTTTAAAATCTTGATTTGATTTAGTTTGAAATCCACATAAACTCTACCAAGAAATGAAAACATATTGAGTAATCTTTACATCCCGCATTCCACATGAAAGATAGCACTACATACGTACCTAGCGTTTGACACCATACATATCAAAAAATAACTACAAACAACAGCTAGAACTAAAGAGGGACCACGAAAAGTTGGAAGGTATTTGATCAAACACAAAGAGAACCCAGAAAAACATAGATCACAGATGATCGATGAATTTTGTCTGCTCTCATAACGTTAAAGCTCCTTTTGAGTTCGAGTCCTTGCCAATCATTCAAGAAGCTAAGCGTCAACATCAGCCAGATACCGAGACTTATAAGTCGTTTCAAGTGTTTTTGACAAAGACCGGAAGAGCTCATATCGGATTGGATTTCAATACTCTCGAGAAGAAATGCACCAGATTACAGCCCAGAAGTCTTCTAGGCATTTTGAAATTCCCTGAATAATTTCACCCTATTCAGCTTTACATAACCAAAAAAATTTGAGTTGCTCCCTCACAGGTTTCTATTGGCAAACCATCCTCCAACTTGGCAGCCAAGCCATACCTGCATTTAATTAGAAAAAATATATTAAGAGATGTAACCACCAACCTAACCCTGTTCGTATCACACTGATGCTTGTCTGCTTTTGGTACCATCGAAAAAGAGAGGAGTATTCTCATTCTTTTGGTCTGCAAGTGCTCCTGAAGAAACAATGGTCGTCAACTATTATCGACAATAGTAAGATACGAGAGACATGCTCAACATAAAGATCATCAACACTTTTAGAGATAACCGTAACTGTAAAATTTTAATAGATCATAAGCATAGGATCTAGCAGGTTTAAAGCCGGAGGAGGTAACAGATTTAAATTTTCTTCTCTCAATCAGAAATGACATGCAATTTGCATAAACCTTATGAGTGGTAATGTTGCACGGTGGAGACTAAGGCAGATGCAAGTAGGATCCATGGAGGATGAGGTAAGCAATTCTGATATTGATCACGGGAGAACACCATTTCAGAAGTCAAAGCAACACCATGAACTCAAGAAAATTGGACGTGGTGTTGCCATGAATAACTTAAAAATCTGACAATAGGTGATCTGGGACTGAGACTCTAGAGAAATGACTGCAGATGCTCAAAGCAATAGAGATGCCTGCAGCGGCAGTAGAACTGGTGTCAGAATTCAAATGACACAAGTGAAGCAGGATGAATTTTGAAGAAATTAGTAATTTCTTCAGAGCCTTTCTACTTAAATATTCAAGGGGCATCGCCTTGTAATTTTGCTATGTGAGGATAGTAAAGTGACATGAGTCCTACATTCAGCACCAGGTAATCATGCCCACGGCAGAGTGATAGTCAGAGAAGTATTCAAAGTTTAAACAGTTGTTTACTTAATCTGGTAATTCCATCTATAAGAACAAACCTCTCGCTTTTTACTGTTTGGAAAGAGGATACTCATAATTCCACCACTTGAAAGTGAGAGTTACCGTACCCACCAATCAGTGCCAGGATTTTGGATGTCAGAAACGGATCGTATGTCATGTTTTATATGGTCTTTTTTTGCTTCTTTGGCTAATAACATATATTATTGTATGACTCTTTTATCAGTCAAACTGTTATGAGAATTTTGACAGAAACCGGACTTGCATGTGAATTGTATCCCTAGTGTGAAACCAACCCCAACACATGGATCCAATATTGTTTCTGCCCATATGCTCCCCATCTAAAATGCAGAAGTCTCCTTTATTTATCCAGAAACCTAACCCTAATCACGTTCTATTGTTGACACTTAAGCCCTCGCCTTTCTCATCGAAAAGCCAACCATCCATCTCCCTTCTTAAACACCTGGCAAACCCTGGCACAGCCATGCTTGCTGTTGAGAGCCCATATTCCTTCACCAAACCCGCATCAAGAACAAAATTCCTTACGAGAACCCGACCTTATGATGCAACCCAGACTATTGATGAGGAGCATTAATAGCTTAAACAAGCTTATCGCATGATTTACGCAGTAACTATACAAATCAATGATAATATCAAGTTACGAGCGAACAACGCAACACAACCACAGATGTAGAGACAAGGCTGGAACACAAACCAAATAGTCACAGGGCACAATCCAATCACAGATTCGGAGCCACTGATCAATTAACAATAAAAAATCTACCAAATATGAACCACAGATCAGCCATTCTTATCACATAGGGAACAAATATAGGTTTCCCATGCCATCACTAGTTAAGCAGAGACATGAGACCAAATCACCTTTGCAAGCGACCCTCCCTGATAAAGTCTACTGAGGACATTTCCATGGACTTTATAAGACGGTCTTCCCCTCAACAATTGTAACTAGGTAATCGCGATAGTGGTCAGATTGCTTATCTAAGTCCGCCCACTTCTCAGCACTGTCATATCCCTATACTGCAACAAAGATAACCTAGCTCTTCTCTGACAACATACAAGATGTACAAGGTACCAAAAACAATAGTTTCTGATCGTGATGTTTCTAACTGTACACAGTGTAGGAACTTTTGTAGCCAAGGTTTTGCTTGCAATCCACAAACAGATGGGTAAATCCTAGATTTTAAACTGCACCTTTGACCTTGAGACAGGTGGAAGGGTGTGCAGCTGTTGCTCCTGGGAACCATATTACAATCTCGTCAATTGATTCCCTTTGACCTTGAGACAGGTCCAGTTTTCAGGGGCAAAGAAGTTGATGGGCTCCAGTCCCTCGCATATTAGACCAAAGACATGATGATGTGCCTTGAGCCGAAGATTTAATATGATGAAAGTTTATGTCAACAGTCCACTTTGGAGAAAAGATTGCCGAGGCATTTACTGCAAAGGGGTTATGTTGAATAGGAGAATTGGTCTAAGGCTCCACAACCCAAAAGTCAATCAATACCAAAAGAAGCTTCTGAGATCGGGTATTTAAAGCTAAGCTTAAGTAAAAGCATATGGTTTCTTTATGGATGATTTGCTCTCTTCATAAACGGTTCAACTATTTCTTTTTCCTCATTTCCCCTTTTGCCCCATGCTCTGCCTTCTCCCCTTCCACTGCATTTTTTTCGTTCTTCGTCTTCTTTATACTGTAGATAGCTACCTTTATGTCTCTGTTTTCCCAAATATCTATGTTACCATAATGATCAAGGTAGCCAGTCTGCCTTTTTTGGTAATCACTCTTTAATTGTTTTGATATAAGTAGTGATGACTTTTCTGTGTGAAAATTGAATACATTTAATATTTGGCAAAAATGGGCAGATCTTAAGGTTCCTCTGGTAATTCTGTATCTTGAATAGCTCAGAGATTTGTGGTGCTGGATTTGAGACTGGTTTGTGCCTTATAACTATTTAATTTGTGCTGTTGCCTTGTGGCTAAATTTATGGTTTCGTTGTGTTGTTAAGCATTAGTAACTTGATGTTAATGTTCATCTATATAGTTAATGTAAATCATGGGAGATGAGCCTTTCTGGAGGTAAGCTCCACTCATCCAAAGATGGGTCGCATCACCCTGCCCCTTCCTATACAAACCCTAACCTACCCTTCCTGATCCATAAACCCTAAAACCAACCATCCCTTTTCTCGATAAGTGAGAAACTACGCATCTTTTCTCTCTCAAATCTTCAGGCTAAACATTGTCTTCATATCTAAACGCCTCAAATCATCTACAGGAATACAAATCAAACCCAAAACCGAACTTACAGACTCGTAGAGAGATTATCTTCATCAAGTGGCTCTAGAGATTTGAGGTGATCAACACCAGGAAACTCTTGAATGCTAGGTTCTTGCCTTTCTAGGTATAAACTCAAAACCACCATCGACCCCTTCCATTCAAGGCTAATTCCTAAGTTTGCTTGATGGCTGGGGAAATATGTGTTGTTCTAGTTCACTTCCAATTAAATCTCCTCGCTTGCTTCGCGTTGATATTAGGGTTTTTCTCCATTGTTAGTATCTAACCTTCTAGGGACTTCTCAAAATTGAAAACCTTCTATTGTCTCTTGGCTGATGAAGATCATCAAGTCTTAAAGGCATAACCCAAGTCATCTTATCATCACATAGCATATTAGACTGTTAAATGAAGCAGGCACGACCAAACGTTCCTTATCATGAGAATTAATTGAAATGCCCTTCAGCAATGACAAGCCAGATTGATTTTGTCAAATGCAATGGCTGCAAGATCTCTGATGACAGAAATCTTAAATTGTTTGTTGATTTTTTGCATAAACATAGAACTTATTTTGGTACATTGTATAGTTTCTATTTTATGCAAAAGATAATAACAGATCATGACATATAGAAAATTAAAGAATTGAAACAGTATAAACAAACCTTAGAACCCCAGCATAAGCAATGCAAGCTGTGGTGATAACATTTCCAGAACTAACAATTGTTTTCATTACTTCATGATCTACATTAAGTTCTCACCTCGTCAATGCATAAACACAATTTAGCTGAGATAATGCATGTGTCTGTGTCCAGAAGCAGTTAACACAATATACAAAACACAAAATAGAAATGCAAGTATATCCAGCATCATGCAATTGCTTGGGAAGGACGCGTAGATCTGGATAGGGTGTGTCCAAATGACAAGAATTAGTAGTACCTAGAAACCATGATATTGAAGTGATTCAACCTAGATAATAAAGCACCAAGATTCATGCAAAAATTTAAGAAACGGGAGAGGAAATAAAGCATGTGCACTAGCCTAGTCCTTTTGGGCCGTGACATGTCACCACCTCAAAAGTGGAACTTACTCTCGACGGCTATGCACTAAGATTTATGGCATATGATAGTCAGACTCCCAATGAACTCAAGGATCATCATTGCTACTATTTTTCTTAGAGGAACCATGTTGGAAACACTCCATAATTGCCCGGCAAGAACATTACCGCCATAAACAACCTCCTGAAAAGTACTTGCTTCGGAGGTTACAACTACAAATTAATTTGTAGAAGTAAACCAAAATGTATTGTCCTTGTGAAGCTACTTGGGTTCCAGGCAAGGAGAATCCAGGTTTGAGACCTGGCTAAGTAAGGCCTTCATTCCAGGATAAAAATATGAGGATTGCAAAAACATAATATATGAGACTTACTTTGTCAAATCATATGGGAGCCTTTTCACATAAATTGTGCTCCAGACACTAACATTTTGATTCGAAAGGCAATGGTGACGACAGGAAAGAGAAAAATTAGTTCGGAGAAATAAACCTACAATTCTTTAACTCTATTAGTATTCTCCTCAATGTGAAGGGACACTGTTTCATATTCAAAAAACTAATCCATGACATTTGCCCTTAGGGTACCAACATTGGTTATAGGTTACTATTATCATATATGATAGTATTAATACCATGATGCTATTTCACTCATAGAAAACTTTTGGTTGCTAATATGCACACAGGTGAATGTCACTGTTTCAATGATGTTAACATTTTCAGTATTTTAATCTCCTAACGCTGATAATGCAATCAGGATACTGCAATTTCCTTTAGAGTGTCACTGCTTCTATGATAAAACCTTGCAGTGGAAATGCTTTATTTATCCTGCTTTATACTGAAGCCTCTTGCAATTATCACTAGCATGATGTTCCACGTTTTTTAGTCGAAAGAAGGTGATTGTGCCTCTTTTGAACACCAGCCTAATCACTCAGATATGTGATGTCCCCCCGCATCACAAACCAATCCATTACTGAAGAAAATCTCTTGAAGCGTCCCCAACACAGATCGCAGAAATCTAACTCAACCTATTAGGAGAGTAATGACTTAGTCATCTCAACTACCATTGCTTTGGCCTTTTGAGTGTGATTTTTCAGCTTCACTAATATTGTTTTAGACTCAATATTTTATATCAAGAAGTTCTGTTGAGCCTAGACGCATCAATTTGAAAAGGTCGGTCAAAAAGCAGAAGGGCTTTTGGTTCCAAAGTTACAGAGAGGGGGATAACGTGCCTGAAAGTTTCAGGGATAAAAAAGGAAAGAAAAAGAAAATAAACAAGAGATAGAAGCACATATTTCCAAATATATCTGGAACAAAGCACGACATATATCGTGCAGAATGGTGCCACGACTTTTTTTTTAACCAGAGACTTGAGCATGTACTTGTCCAAGCACATCACGAGACTTATGTAACTGGTATGGAAACAAACAACATAATGCAAAGGATATGTTATGTGCATTTTTTGTTGATTTACACACAAAAAACACGTATATCATACTCATCAATTATTATTTACCAAGTAAAAAGGATAAAACCACAACACTCATAAGCAATGAGGTACTTAGGCCCAAACACTTCCAGTCGATGTGGCCTCTAAAAAAACATGAGAAGTGAGTGATGCGAAACAATGTGATGCAAGTACAAAGATCAACGACAGTAATGTCTCGCCAAATCAGCGATCGATCTAGGTAGGAAGTTCAAGAAGAAAATGAAGCTTTCGATGGTTTTTAAGCAAAAAAATTACAAGTGTACTAAGTTCAGATCTTTGTAAATTATTCAGATAATCAATGTAATAATTTGTTCTCTTAATACAGTTCGGCTCGTAATATTAGATCAGCAAATATACTTGGCAACAAAATCGCACACTCACTAATTAAACGGAATACAACACAATCACAATTGATATTAAAATTGATAATAGCATGCACGCAATAGCGATTCCGAAAATACTAGATCGATAGAAAAATAAACCTTCGTCGGATTGAACTAGTTCAACAGGAGGGACCTCTAGAGGCTGTGTAACGACGCCGAACCTAAGAGGAGGGAGCTCGCCTCCGAGAGCTACGTAACTGAGGTGAAGTGGCGTGCTCGTGTGGAAACATCTGTGCCAGGAGCTAATGCCTAAACGACTCTCCACACTATCTATAATCTGA
Organism: Asparagus kiusianus; assembly: GCA_022839385.1. Classification (NCBI taxonomy): domain Eukaryota; kingdom Viridiplantae; phylum Streptophyta; class Magnoliopsida; order Asparagales; family Asparagaceae; genus Asparagus; species Asparagus kiusianus. The sequence continues at coordinate 386,838 of BQKN01000209.1, forward strand.
TGAGTCACACGCTCGATATATCCGGCTAGAGTCTCGAACGGCTGGTAGTCGAACCACTGAGAAAGCTGTAAATTAACTATGTCGGTCTTTGGATCAATCACGAACTGGGTGTCTTCTGCTTCAGGATCGGTCATGCACTAATGGACTGCGGAGTCGAGATTCAGATCAATGAGATTGGGTCTGGGTAGGGGCCTGGTTCAACTAAACCTGGTTCGAGTCTGAACCAACTTCAATCATATCCAAATATAAATGGGCCGGATCTGTTCAAAAGAACCAAATCCGAAGATCTATTCGGTGCGACTTCGGTCTAAGGAGAGGCATACGATAGCGGCTCGAGGGTGAGGAACGGCGACGATCTTTGTCGGGTAGGGCGGCGACGATTGTTCGGATGTAGTGACTAGCGGACGCTAGTGTCGAGAGGACGCGACGTCAAACTGATGATGACGAGAATCACGATCGACGGCGGGGTGAGGCGAACAGGCGATGATTTGTCAGGGCTCGAGGTTTGGACTGGAGGAGGAGGATGTGGCGGTGGCTGGCAGCTTACTCGAAGGTGAAGAGAGTGGAGGAGACGCGGCGGTTGTTGAAGGTGGAGGCGGAGAGGGATCTCGACTGCGGTCCTCTGTGTGACTGAGGATGGCGGCGGGGTTGGGCGACAGTGTGACTGAAGGCGAGGTTGCGGACAGAGGTGGAGGAGAAAAGGGAAGACGACAGCTAGGGTTTCACACCTATAGGTCGTGCAGTTTCACCCTAAGGATTCAGGTAACGCAATATTTTCTTAATTCAAATCTTCATTAAAATATTCTAATTACAATTGTGCTTAAATAGAGAAAAGAAAATCTCACAAAAATACTCACACAATCAAATTTAATATCAAAACTAATTAACTAACAAATCTTATCTCACAATTCAAATCAAAAACCAACTACTAAACTGAAAAATAACAAAGAAATCTAAAATATCAAAACCATATCGTAGGGATCCGATGCACGACTGAAATATAGCGTCTCCTACGCTGGTAAACACGGGGAAAATCCCGTGCACGTGCCTGGATGTCCTCATCATTCTTCCCAGGTAGGAGAGAACTCGACTCTGTCGAGTGTAAATCAAGATGGCTGTCATACTGCTCAAGAAGATCTGGATCCAGCCTCTATAAATCACCTCGATCGAGCCAAGTATCATCAGACTCAGGTCTACCTTTCCAACGAACCAAGTACCTGCGGATACCACCATTGCTAGTAGAAACAATGTTATCATCAATAATAGCATCAACGTTATGTGTTGTATATGTAGGTGATATCTGGGAGAGTGGAGGTAAAGGGGAGCTCTCAAAAAAATTCAGGGGTAGGCTCATCAACTAGTGGATTGTCAGGGTTAAAATGTGGGCCTTTGTATTCTACTAAATCCTCAATATTAAAAATTGAACCAATATTAAAACATTCAGGAAGGTCGAGAACATAAGCATTATCATTAATTTTCTTAAGAATTTTAAAAGGTCATGCACTTCGTGCATGCAACTTTTTAACAGTTCCCGGAGGAAACCGTTCCGGACGTATCCAGACCATCACATAATCGTCAACACTAAATTCTTTAAACCTCCTTAGATTTGCTCGCATTTTATAGTTAGTATTGTTGTCATTGATCTTTATACTGATTTCTTTATGCAAGTCATGAATGCGAGATGTAAATGCAGATGCTGACTCAGATACTCTATGATGTGCAGAAGGCTGTCTAGATTTGTAACCATACACGACTTCAGCTAGACTGACGCCTGTAGACCTATTAACAGAATTATTATAAGCAAATTCAGTAGTAGGCAGATGTTGATCATAATTCCTAATATTTTGGCCAACTAGCTATCTCAATAGGTTATCTAAGCTCTTGTTGACTATTTCAATCTGACCATCGGTTAGGGGATGAAACGCCATTGAGAATTGAAGCTTAGTTCCCATTTTGTGCCGAAGGGTTTTCCAAAAATAACTAGTAAATTTAACATCCCTGTCGGATATAATTGTTTTCGAAAACCCGTGTAGTTTAACAACTTCTTTAAAGTATAGCTTGGCCACATGAGAAGCATCAGAAGTTTTGAAGCATGGTATGAAGTGGGCCATTTTGGAGAATCAGTCTACAATAACAAGGACAGAATCGTGTTTTCTAATTGTCTTCGGGAGTCCTAACACGAAGTCCATACTGACATCTTGCCAGGGACAATTTGGGACAGGGAGGGGTGTACAAGCTAGTATTCTGTTTATGTTGTTTAGCTAGTTGGCAGGTGTGACATCGACTCACTAGCCTAACAACGTCACGTTTAATACTTGGCCAATAGAAACGATATTCAACTACTTTGACAGTCTTGTTATTCCCAAAATATCCTGCAAGGCCTCCAGCGTGTAATTCTCAAATTAAGAAATCTCTCAAAGAGGTGTTGGGAATGCACAACTTGCTAAAATAAAAAAGATATTTATCCTTCAGGAGAAAGCCATCAATTTCACGGGTCACTCCATCATTCAACAAAGTACAAACTTCGCTAAAATCAGAACACGATTCATACTACTCTTTGACTTTCTCAAAGCCAACTACTTCCGCACTCATGATTGAGAGAAGGTGTATGCGACGACTGAGTGCGTCGACAGTCTTGTTCTCTACTCGCACTTTATGTTTAATCGTGTAGGTATAGTCCTGGAAGAACTCAACCTAACGATCATGTCTAACATTCAGTTTCTTTTGGGAGTGAATATATCGAAGGGCCTCGTCATCAGAATATATAATGAATTATTTTGTTAACAGGTAATGGCGCCAGTGGCGAAGAGATTGTATAACCGCATAGAATTCTTTATCATAGGTGAAATAGCGTTGCCTTGTATCATTCAACTTTTTACTAAAGTAAGCAATAAGATATCCTTCTTGAGATAGGACTCCACCTATACCAACACCAGAGGCATCGCACGTAATTTCGAAGACATTAGAAAAATCGGGCAGGCGCATAACAGGTGCCTGCGATATTCTTTACTTGATCTCTACAAATGCCTTGGTAGCAACTTTTGACCACTCGAACTCACCTTCCTTCAAGCAATCGGTAATAGGGATCATGATGGTGCGGAAGCCCTTGATAAACTGACGATAAAAAGTAGCGAGTCCGTGAAAGCTTCAAACATCCCTAATGTTCTTGGGTTCAGGCCATTCTTCGATAGCTCTTAGGCCATTCTTCGATAGCTCTAACTTTCTCAGGATCAGCGAATACTCCTTCAGAAGAGATCACAAATCCTAGAAAAATGACTTGTGTAAAAAAAGTGCATTTCTTAGGATTGACATAGAGTTGCTCTCTTCTTAGCACAACACAAACTCGACGCAGATGATCCACATGTTGCTCACAAGAGTTGTTGTAAACAAGGATATCGTCAAAGTACACCACCAAGAATTTTCCCGTGAAAGAACGGAGTACTTGAGTTATCACTCTCATAAAAGTGTTCGGGGCATTAGTCAAGGCGAAGGGCATGACCATCCACTCGTACAATCTATCTTTCGTCTTGAAAGCGGTCTTCCATTCATCACCGAAACGGATGCGAATCTGATGGTAACCACTCTTAAGATCAATCTTAGAAAAGATAGTGACTCTAGACATAAGGTCAAGCATATCATCCAACCGAGGAATGGGGAAATAGTACTTCACCGTGATCTTGTTAATTACGCGGCCATCCACACACATACGCTATGTTCCATCTTTATTGGGCGTCAATAAGATGGGGAGCGCACAAGGACTCATGCTTTAATAAAACAAGGAGCGCACAAGGACTCATGCTTTCTTTCACAAAGCCTTTCTTCAATAACTCATCAACTTGCCTCTTCAACTCAGCATGCTCATTGGGGTTCATACGATAGTGAGGCAAATTCGGAAAGGTTGCTTCCGGGACTAAATCAATTACATGTTGGATATTACGCATCGGGGGTAACTAGTCCGGGAGGTCCTCAGGGAAGACATCAGAGATTTCTTCTAATACGGGAACGACTTCTGGGGGAACTACATTGGCAATATCCTTAGGAGCTTCTCTAGCGGCAAGGGCAAAAATGAGAGCTCTATTGGCCAGTTCACGATCAATCTGTTTGGCTCCAATCAGGTTAACACCTCGAGAAGACATGTCTGGCTCGGACTTCTTATCACTACCTTCCGGTTGAACCGGAAGGATCTTGACCTTCTTCTAGTCGTGCTCGAACAATAACATGTTGAATCGCCCGAAGATATGAACGTCATTATCAAATAGTCAGGGTCTCCCGAAAATAACTTGACTCACATCCTTCTTCAGAACATCGCACCAAACCTTGTCCTAGTAAATGGCAAATTGAAGGGGAACCAAACATCTCTTGGACATAAAGTACGATGTCATTAATTCATGACACATTGTATGGATTTGGATGGGGGTACGGCCTTAAGACCAAGCTTGGCGATCATAGCTGAGGAGACCGTATTAATATAGCTTTTACTGTCCACGATCACTTTGTAATTCTTATCTCCAATCTTTGTGAATGTGTGAAAGATAGAGGTACGTCTCCAATCATCAATAGCTTTGGGTTGGGAGATGACACATCTAACAACAGATATAGTAGGGATTACGATTTGTCTAAGACAACCTAGGACAGTATCATCGACATCATCCTCAAAATCATCAGTATCATCGTCAACTTGATGGACAAACTCATCGCTATCAAGTTCAGGTTCATATTCATGTTAGCCATCGATGATAGCAACCTTGTGACGAGTCGGACAATTCGTAAAAACATGACCATACCCTTAACATTTATAGCACTTGATATGAGGACCAATTTTGGAGAAATCTCTCTCAGGTTCATTGCCCTTGAGGTCGACTTTAGACTAGGAAGTGCTAGGATTAGGTCGACTCGGAGACTGACTAGAGGTAGTGGCACGGGAAGACTGGGAGGAATAAGTTCTAAAATCCTGACTCCTATGGGATTTGACTTCATCTAAATCTTAAACTAATGTGTAAGCTCTCTCAAAAGTGTCTACTCCTCTAGCAAAGAGTTTGTCTTAGAGGTCGTTTTTCAATTCAGCTCTAAACTTTGATAAGACTTTTATTGGTGCCTCTTGCTCAATGGTGCTGCATGGAATAAACAATTCGTCGAATTGTGCAACGTATTCTTTCGCAGACTTGGTTCCTTGAGTGAGACGATGTCATTTCTAACAGTCTATGATAAAACGATGGCAGGAGGTACTTCCGTTTTAGTTCATCGGTCATTTCTCGCCAAGTTGTAATCGGTAACTCACCTCTAATATGCCTTAGCGTTTCGAGGCTAAACCACTATTGGCAAGCGAGTCCGGTGAGTTTCATAGCTACGAATTTGACCTTTCGAGGTTCCGTCAGGACGTACCAATCGAAGTAGCGATCCTTATTCTTAAGCCAGTCTAAGAAAACTTATGGGTCGAGTTTGCCGTCAAAGGTTGGTGCGCTGACCTTAACGCTCCTCAGGTATTGCGCATTCGGATCAGGCACAGGTTGATGTGGTGGTCGAGGGGCGAGGTGTCCATAACCTTGGCCTTGCAACGGTGGGGCGATGTGTTGATAACCATGATCTTGCAATGGTGGGGTTGCAACACGTGCTTCTTCGATCCTAGCGTGCCTCTCGTTGGTGTAATTCAAGGTGTCACGGGTAGCTCTGCTCTCTTGGGCTACGGTATCAAATCGTGCTACTAGGTCAACGAATTTCTTAAGGAGTTAAGGAGTTCAGACTCTACACTACCTGACATGCTGGACTCACTAGTTAACTCACTTGACTCTCCCAATTGATAAGGTAGACCTATGCGAGTGGGCATGCACTAAGAGCTAAATAAAATGAATGTGTACTAACAACTAATGAGATTGACAGATTTTTTTTCAATTAAAGACTCAACTAAAAAAAATTCCTAACCTAGCCGATACCAAAAATGATGCGAAACAATGTGATGCAGGTACAAAGATCAATGACAGTAATGTCTTGCCAAATCAGCGATCGATCTAGGCAGGAAGTTCAAGAAGAAAATGAAGCTTTCGATGGTTTTTAAGCAAAAAAATTACAAGTGTACTAAGTTCAGACCTTTGTAAATTATTCAGATAATCAATGTAAAAATTTGTTCTCTTAATACAGTTCGGCTCGTAATATTAGATCAGCAAATATACTTGACAACAAAATCGCTCACTCACTAATCAAACGGAATACAACACAATCGCAATTGATATTAAAATTGATAATAGCATGCACGCAATAGCGGTTCTGAAAATACTAGATCGATAGAAAAATAAACCTTCGTCGGGTTGAACTAGTCCGACGGGAGGGACCTTTGGAGGCTGTGTAATGACGTCGAACCTGAGGGGAGGGAGCTCGCCTCCGAGAGCTACGTAACTAGGGTGAAGTGGCGTGCTCGGGTGGAAGCGTATGTGCCACGAGCTAATGCCTAAACGACTCTCCACACTGTCTATAATCTGATGAGTCACGCGCTCGATATATCCGGCTGGAGTCTCGAACGACTAGTAGTCGAACCACTGAGAAAGCTGTAAATCAACTACGTCGGTCTCTGGATCAATCACGAACTGGGTGTCTTCTGCTTCAGGATCGGTCATGCACTAATAGACTGCAGAGTCGAGATTCAGATCAATGAGATTGGGTCTAAGTCGGGGCCTAGTCCAACTAAACCTGGTTTGAGTCTGAACCAACTCCAATCAGATATAAATATAAATAGGTTGGATCTGTTCAAAAGAACCAAATCCGAAGATCTGTTCGGTGTGACTTTGGTCTAAGAAGAGGCGTACGATGGCGGCTCGAGGGTGAGGAACGGGGGCAATCTTTGTCGGGTAGGACGATGACGATTGTTCGGATGTAGTGACTGGTGGACGCTGGTGTCGAGAGGACGCGACGTCAAACTGACAATGACGAGAATCACGATCGACGACGGGGTGAGGCGAACAGGCGATGATTTGTCAAGGCTCAAGGTTTGGACCGGAGGAGGATGTGGCGGCGGCTAGCAGCTTGCTCGAAGGTGAAGAGAGTGGAGGAGAGGCGGCGGTTGTTGAAGGTGGAGGCGGACAGGGATCTCGATAGCAGTCCTCTGTGTGACTGAGGACGACGGTGGGGTTAGGCGGCGGTGTGGCTGAAGGCGAGGTTGCGGACAGAGGTGGAGGAGAAAAGGGAAGACGACAGCTAGGGTTTCACACCTCTAGGCCGTGCGGTTTCACACCAAGGATTCAGGTAACGCAATATTTTCTTAATTCAAATCTTCATTAAAATATTCTGATTACAATTGTGCTTAAATAGAGAAAAGAAAATCTAACAAAAATACTCACACAATCAAATCTAATATCAAAACTAATTAACTAACAAATCTTATCTCACAATTCAAATCTCAAACTAACTACTAAACTGGAAAATAACAAAGAAATCTAAAATATCAAAACCATATCGCAGGGATCCGATGCACGGATCAAAACTATATCGCAGGGATCTGATGCACGGCTGAAATACGGCATCTCCTACACTGATAAACACGGCGAAAATCCCGTGCACGTGTCTGGATGTCCTCATAAATGAGTTTGTGATATCATTAACTCAAATAAACGACTAAGAATGCACCAACTAATTAAAAAACATGAGAAAAAGAGCTTGCAATATCATTAACTTAAATAAGCGACTAAGCATGCATCAATTTTCGAAAGGAACAACTTAAGCAAGAAGTATACAAATAATATCTTAATATCTCCTCAATCATGTTAAGGTCCCTTACCTAAGTTGCATGGAACGGTACGGGCCCTAGTATGAGAGCGGGTGCCGGTACGAGTACGGGATATGTGTGTGTGTGCGCGCGCGCGCGTGTATATATATATATATATATATATATATATATATATATATATATATATACACACACAGAGCCGGCTTTGGGGCTGCTCCAGGTGAGCGCCTGCACAGGGCCCCTAATTTTTGGGGGCCCCCTGTTCGCGTGGAAAACCGTTGCTTTCTTCATTGTCGATTCCATTGTCATCTTTAAATAATAACTTTTTGAGTTACAAAGATCCGGTCTTTTTATAAGATCCGGTTATAATGAAAAATCAAAGAAAACAAAAAAAGATTACAACTTTCTTTCCTTATTTGCCGAACAAATCGCGAGCTCCTGTTATTCGGTCGCTCGCTTGTGTGGGTTATTTGCCTGCGCTGAGGGTTGATCCGTTGACCACCGCACGATCTAGATCCGGTCGGATCTACGTAGTACGACGGGTATTATTTTACTAAGGAAATAATAGCCAGGGGGATTAGTTCACCAAAGAACAAATCGCCCAAATCTCGGGATCAAAGACCAAGCTTTGATCCGGAGTATGCCTGCGTAGATCTCAGATCTGATTTTCTCTCTCGAACTCCTGCCTTTTGTGACACGGATGCTCGCCAAGAACCAGATCTGAATGTCCAAGTCTTCAAGTCTTCAAGTCTTCAAAACTCCAGGATGAGGTCTCAATTCGGCAGAGTTTCGGCTTCCCAAAAAGTCCTCCCAAAACAATGAATCAACCCCCCTATTTATAGGCAACCAGATCTGTGCCTTAGCACAGATCTGGGCCGGCCACCTTGAGGTGGCTCGGCTTCGGCCGAGCCCCTCTAGGTGTTGGGTTTCCGTTATTTTCTGTATTTCGGTTCTGTCCGTGATCCGGTTGTGTGGTTGACTTGTTCGGACTCGATTCGTTGACCCGATTTGGCAGTAAATCCGGTTCCTGATTTGACAGTAAATTCACTTCTGCGTTCGAGTCCGAAACTGATCGTGATTCATCCGAGCCCGCTCTTGTTTGGATGACTCGTTGACTCCCCGAACCGTTGGTTTGATTCCGCACGCGAATGGATGCATTCCGTTGCTCGCGTGCGATTCGTCAGCTTCGTAGCCTTGTTAGTCCGCTTCGTCGCGTATCGTTTGGCTTCGGTGTTTGCGGGCTAACGGTCGTGTTTGGATACGTCGCCCGATGGTCTGTTTGTCGATCGGCGTCGTCGAGCTGTGTTAAGGGACCTATAGGCAGTTTTATACGTCTACAGATACCCCCTCCAAAGTTTTCCAGCCTCGTTCTTTTATAGAAGAGTCTGGAATACTTTGGATATGATCGTCCCCACTTTCAATTGGTATAACGGGGCCTTGGAATGGCTTCTGTTCTCGATTCTTTCAATCCTTCAGGCTATTCGGTGCTTTATCGAATGCTTGAAAAGGTTCCGGTGCTGCATTTATTGTCTGACCGTCTGTCGGAATTTTGAACTTGAAGTCGATTCTTGATTTCTTGCCTTTTTAGCTCGAGTTTGCTGCTTCAACACAGAACTAACCATCGGTCTTCGGCGTTGAATCTTCATTTACAACGCGTTGTCCGGCGTCCAACACAGTTTATACTCGTACGTTTTCTGGAGTATACACAGTTTAAGCTCTTAAGGAATTGGAGCGTGGCATATACTTGAGTCACGAGACCAATTTATAAAATTGATGCGTCAATGACTCACATTCATAGAATTTTTAGCAAATTCTCAGCCATCAACGGATTTGATAAGCCTTTACCGACTACCGTTTGAGTCGGGCTAGCATGCAGATTGTTTAAGTCTGTTCCGCATGTGACGTTAAGCTAAAAGAGTTAACCCTTTTAGTGCTACGATATTGAATAAGTAGACTTCGTCTTTCTCCTGTGAAAAGACTAAACAACAACGTGTATGAGACGTTGACTTAGGATTTTTGGCAAATCCTCAGCCTTCAACGGATTTGACGTGCTCTTACCGACTACCGTTTGAGTCGGGCTTACATGCGGATTGTTTTAGTCCGTTCCGCAGGTGACGTTGTGCTAAAGGAATGAACTCCCTTAGACTTTGTGCTATGATGTTGAATACATAGGCTTTACCATTTGTTACGGGAATAGGCTACCCGGCGACGCGTGTTAGGCGTTGACTTTAGGATTTTTGGCTAATCCCCAGCCTTCAACGGATTTGATTAGCTTTTACCGACTACCGTTTGAGTCGGGCTAGCATGCGGATTGTCTAAATCCGTTCCGCACGTGACGTTGCGCTAAAGGAATGAACTCCCTTAGATTTTGTGTTACGACTTCGAATACGTAGACTTCGTCGTTGATATGGGAATAGGTTACCCAGCAACGTGTATTAGACGTTGACTTATCCCTACTTAGGCTTCGGGATAAAGGTCCCCAAAATCAGGCTCTGGTATCTCTTTCTACGGGTAGAGATTAAACCGGCGACGCGTGTTAGGCGTCGACATATCCTTTCTTAGGATTCAGGATGAAATTCCACATACGTGTAAGGCATGGATTTTGGCGTTATTAATAACAACCTGCCATAACGTTGAATATGTGGGCGATTGTTCCTTTTAACGGTTAAGAACTAACCGACAGCGCAGGTTAGGCGCAGACTTATCCCTTCTTAGGTTTCAGGATAAAATACCCCAGAATTGAACTCTGGTGTCTTTTTCTGCGGAGAAAGACTAAACCGGAAGCGCGTGTTAGGCGCAGACTTATCCCTGCTCAGGATTGTAGACGTATAAAATTGCCTATAGGTCCCTTAGCACAGCTCGACACGGTGATTCGACAAATCAACGAACCATCGAATGACGAGGCGACGAGATCAACAAATTGCACGCGATCAACAGAATGCATTCGCGTGCGGAATCAATTCAACGGTTCGGGGAGTCAATGAGTCGTCCAACCATAGAACGGATTCGAACTCAAATACCAAGGTGGACTTACTGCCAAATCAAGATCCAGACTCTCAAATCAAGTCCGGATAGATCAACCACGCAACCGAATCAAGTCCGAACAACACAGAACCGGAAACAACGAAACGACGGAAAACCACGCCTAAGGGTGGCTCGGCCAAGAGCCGAGCCACCCATAGGTGGCTCGGCCCAGAGCCGGCCACCTATGGGTGGCCGGCCCAGTTCCGTGCACGGGGCACAGTAACGAGTGCCTATAAATAGGCCAAAGGGTTCATTTGTTCAGAGGTTGGAAAAAGAGGAGTCGAAGCTCTGCCGGATTCAGATCTAAACACTTAAAAAGATTGGAGTTTTGGAACTTCAAGGGCTTGTCCATCCAGATCCGGTGCTCGGCAATCGTCAACGCCAAATAAGGCAAGAGTTTGAGAGGAATCGGATCCCGGATCCCAGATCCCAGATCTACGTCGGTACACTCCGGATCTAAGCTTGGTTCTTAGATCCCGAGATTCGAGCGGTCGTTTCCTTGGTGAAACGATCCCTTTCGGCTATTATCTCCTTGGTGGGATAATACCCGTAATACTGCGTAGATCCGACCGGATCTAGATCTCGCGGTGGTCCACGGCAAACAACCCCGGCGTAGGCAAACAACCCACAAAAGCGAGTGACCGTAAAACAGGAGCTCGCGATTTGTTCGACAAACAAGGAAATAAAGTTATAATTTTTATTTCTTTTTATTTGATTTTCGTTGTAACCGGATCTTATAAAAAGATCGGATCTTTGTAATCGATAAACAATTACCAAGAGTGTACAATGGAATCAGTAATGAAGAAAGCAACGAATTTTCCCGCGAACAATCTGGCGATCACAGTGGGAGCCACCGATCTCGCTGCCGAGATCGGAGCGTCGCAGCCGCGGATCTTGATCCCGGTCATGGAGGAGGTCGAGTACGAGTTCGACCAGCAGAAGTTCGAGGAGTACGTGTCCTCGTCCGGATCAACCTCCCCCGCAAGTCCAAGAAGTTCTCCTCCAGGAGAAAGGCTCGTTGGTACGAAGAAGTTGAAGCTACCAACGAAGATTTCGCCCCGCTGGATGCCGAAGCTGCATTGGGTGAGATCTCTCCAACTTCCAACCAGGTCAGATCTGCTCTGGCCAAATCTTCCGTTGCCGAGGGCGTAGTGACTCTCTCGAAGAGAGCCCGCCAAAGGCAACGTCAACGCCTTGCGAAACAATTCGCAAAGGCAATGGAATCTGTTGACGAAGTCCGCTACAAGGCGGAGCTGAAAAACAGAAGAGGCAAACAGCCTCAACAACAGATGAACGGCGGCTCTTCCAAGCCACTAACAACGGAATGGGTCCGTGTCAAACGGAACCGTTCAACGCTGGAGGAGCGCATTCGTAAGCGTCGCGCGATGTCAGCACAGGCGCGGGCTCAAGCTGAAGAAGCCCGTAGAAGGTTGCAGAAGGAGGTGGCTAAGAAGCCACCATCAACCCGCAAAGTCTGGAGGCCGAAATCCGAAGCGACGATGCAGGCCAAAGAGCAACCTTTGCAACCTTCGAAGCAGGTTCAACCTCCGACGAACCAAACGAAATCGCCGGAAGATCCCACAAGGTCATTCCAGAAAAGGAAGTCAGACTTGGAGCGCCTCGGTCCACTTCCCGAGGAGCGAAGCAAAGTGCCAATTCAAGAACGTTTGGGTCCGATGAAGAAGTCCCAAACAATTCAACATGTTGGGGGTCGTCGCAACCCTCAACACTTGGAGAAGATCGTGGCACCCAAACGCACAACTTTGCGCATCGAAGTGCAAGAGCCCGCTGAGAACTCACGCCCACAAAGGCATGTTTCGAGGCGTGTGACTCTTGAAAGCTCAAAGAAGGCAATTCGCCCCCAGAAGGAAACATTGTCGTCCGATGACGATAACGTTATACCTGGGAGATCGTGCCAACACACGATAGGTTGCTCCGACTTTCAGACGGACGAGCTGTACTATCGTGCTGGGGGTACGAACAGAGCCAGAAAGAGAAGTCCTCGTAGGCTCGAAACTCAGTGCCCCTGTTCCAAGCTCATTCGGGCGGTACTGTCTGAATACAACTGCATCAAAGCAGTCCCCGAAAGAGTTTCGGTTTTTGAGAGGCTCAGCACTGAAACGCCAAAGCCAAGGCCTAGGCGTTTCCGACGAAGGAGAGCGGTGGTTAAAGATGGAGAATTTCCAATGGTCACCGCTAATATGACCAACAAGGGGACATTGACACGGGATGATCTCGAGTCGATCCTGAATGCATCCCGGCGTCTAACCCGTTTGCAGTCTAGAGCCATCTCACGAAGAACTTATGGGAGGGTTCGGATAAGACCACCTTCAGAAGATGAGGAATCGGATGCCTGCTCTGCGGTTGCGTCTGACAACACTGTATCCAGCGAAGGAGAACCCCGCGAGTCATTCATGATAAGCGCGGAACAAGTGGCCAAGATGCTTGAAGAAGCCATGGCCAAACAACAGGAGAGCTTCAGGCTCGAGATGCAGATGGCCATGCAGACTATGAAAGAGATGCATGACCAACAACTCCAGGCACTGAGGAACCAACAAGGTGAATCAAGTCGTCGTAACCAGAACAATCTGGAAGATGAGGACACAGGTGCAAATGAAACTCATAATGCCAATGACCCTCCCATCAACGCAGGGGGTGGTAATGAGGATGCCAACGAAGATACAAGTGAAAACTTGAAGATCAAAAGCCTCGAGAGCAAAATCAATACGTTGATGTCCGCTCAAGAGGTGAAGAAAACGGACATTCCTTGTCCATACCCAAGGGAGTGGGAGTCAATCCCCTATCCGGCGAAGTTTAGTCTAATCAACTTCACGCCGTTCGATGGGAAAGGTTCCCCCACTCAGTATTTGATTTATTTCAAATCGCACCTGGGTGTTATCTCCGGCAATGAGCCTCTGATGGTGCGGTCATTCGTTGGCACTCTTCGTGGAGCCGCCTTCAATTGGTATCGCCGCCTCAAGCCAGGAAGCGTGAGCAGCTGGGACGATATGGAGACCATGTTCCTCACCAATTTCTTCGACGACGACACCGAGATATCCATCGGAACGTTGCTCGACGAGAAACAGAAAGACGGGGAATTAGTGGACACCTTCGTCATGAGGTTCCGGAACAAAGCAATAAACTGTCGGGACCCGATCACTGAAGAGTTCATTCTCCGACTTGCCACAACAACCTCGCATTAAACGTGTTGGAAGCAATGGGAACAGCACCATCCAGCACTTGGAAAGACTTGAAGGTCCGAGGGGAACAAGCCGAACGCTTCCTCCGAAGGAAGAAGGCCGAGAGGAGTCAATCGACGACAAATCCTCCGAACTCAAACTTCGCCTCTCGTGGTAAGGGCAAGACACCCGCAACGACTGTCGATGTTAATCAAACGTCGCAACAGCAGCCCCGGAGACAACAAAAGACTTCGGATCAGAGGCCTCAAAAAGAGTACTCCTTCAAGGACGAAGATGTTCCAGCCATCTTCAAATCTCTCCTTGACAATAACAAGATCAAGCTCCCACCGATCACGAATCAGGAGGAAGCTGACGATATTGCGGATCCGAAGTACTGCGCATACCACCGGAGGATCCTTCACCCAACCAAGGCGTGCTTTACACTCAAGAATAGCATCCAAACCTTGGTTGAAGCCGGCGTCATAACGCTAGGGTAAGCCAGTCAAGAACGGCAAAACTCCGACTGGTATAAGAGTATAAACTGCTTCCTGACACTCCGAAGAGTATACGAGTATAAACTGCTTCTCAAAACTCCGACCGGTATAAGAGTATAAACTGCTTCCTGCAACTCCGACCGGTATAAGAGTATAAACTGCTTCCTGCAACTCTGACTGGTATAAGAGTATAAACTGCTTCCTGCAACTCCGAGGAGTATATGAGTATAAACTGCTTCTCAAAACTCCGACTGGTATAAGAGTATAAACTGCTTCCTGACACTCCGAAGAGTATACGAGTATAAACTGCTTCTCAATCCTCCGACCGGTATAAGAGGTTAAACTGCTCCCTGATACTCCAATAGGTATAAGAGTCTAAACTATTTCCTTTCTTTCACAGGAAGTTCCTGGAGAGTGCCTTACGTGGTATTCTTAAAGATAACCTGATCGTGCAACTGATGCAATGATACACCCAGTTTTGTAAAGAAAGCTGGGGGTGGATAAATTCATGTAAAGGGAAGTTCCTTGAAGAATATTACATTCTAAGAGGATAACCCAAAATCATTCTGTTTCCTCCAAATTCCCTCACTGATCAAATTCAATTGACAGTGGGTCCATAAAGAATGTTCTTCTGGCCCTCTTGATTCCTTCCATGAACAAGAGGTCCACTTTCAGTCCGGAGTCCCCTTTCGATAAACGAAAGAACTCCCTTTCTTTTCTCTTTGGTTCAACCTTCTTATGGTTATAACCGAAGTAGAAATTTCACTTCGATAAACGAAGAATTCTTCTTTCGATCAGATAACTCATCCTATGAAAGATAAAGTTTATCTAGATCTTCCGGATTCTCGAAATGGAGATCACACTTCTAGTTTCTTTCTTGCACTGGAAATAGAATATAAAATTCTTCCTTTCCAGAATCAAGGAATAGAATATAAAATTCTTCCTTCCTTGTTCGGGGAATAGAATATAAAATTCTTCCTTCCCCACACCACTTCTTTTCCAAAATTTGTCAATATTAGGATTCATCCTAGGAATTTTATCCCGAATCCTAAGCAGGGATAAGTCTGCGCCTAATACGCGCTGCCGGTTTAGTCTTTTTCCGTAGAAAAAGACACCAGAGTTCGATTCTGGGGTATTTTATCTTAAAACCTAAGAAAGGATAAGTCCGCGCCTAACACGCGCTGCCGGTTAGTTCTTAACCGTTAAAAAGAACACTCGCCCACATATTCAACATTGTGGCAGGTTGTTATTAATAACACCAAAATCCATGTCTTACACACATGGAGAATTTCATCCTGAATCCTAAGAAAGGATAAGTCGACGCCTAACACGCGTCGCCGGTTTAGTCTTTTTCCGATTGAAAAAGACACCAGAGTTCGATTCTGGGGTACTTTTATCCCGAAGCCTAAGTAGGGATAAGTCAACGTCTAATACACGTTGCTGGGTAGCCTATTCCCATAACAATGGCGAAGTCTATGTATTCGACATCATAGCACAAAGTCTTAGAGAATTCAATCTCTGAGCACAACGTTACATGCGAACGGATTTAAATAATTCGCATGCTAGTCCGACTCAAACGGTAGTCGGTAAAGGTTAATCAAATCCGTTGAAGGCTGAGGGTTAGCCAAAAACCCTAAAGTCAACGCCTCACACGCGTCGCCGGGTAACCTATTCCCGTAACAAGTGGTGAAGTCTATGTATTCGACATCATAGCACAAAGTCTAAAGAAGTTCATTCCTTTAGCACAACGTCACATGCGGAACGGATTTAAACAATCCGCATGTAAGCCCGATTCAAACGGTAATCGGTAAGAGCACGTCAAATCCGTTGAAGGCTAAGGATTTGCCAAAAAATCCTAAGTCAACGTCTCATACACGTTGTTGTTTAGTCTTTTCACAGGAGAAAGACGAAGTCTACGTATTTAATATCGTAGCACTAAAAGGGTTAACTCTTTTAGCTTAACGTTACATGCGGAACGGATTTAAACAATCCGCATGCTAGCCCGACTCAAACGGTAGTCGGTAAAGGCTCATCAAATCCGTTGATGGCTGAGAATTTGTCAAAAATTCTATAAGTACGAGTCATTGACGCATCAATTCTATGGATTGGTCTCATGACTCAAATATCTGCCACGCTCCAATACCTTAAGAGCTTAAACTGTGTATACTCCAGAAGACGTACGAGTATAAATTGTGTCAAACGTCGAACAGCGCATAACAATGAAGCCTGGACGCCGGACAACACGTCGCAATGAAGCTCAAACGCCGGACGACGCCGTCAATCGATGATCAGTTCTATGTTGAAGCAACCAACTCAAGCTAAAAAAAATCAAGAAATCAAGAATCGACTTCAAGTTCAAAATTCCAACAACGGTCAGACAATAAATGCAGCACCGGAACCCTTACAGACGTTCAACAAAGCACCGAATAGCCTGAAGGAATTTGAAGGAATCCAGAACAGAAGCCATTCCAAAGTCCCGCTACGCCGACTGAAGGTTGGGACAATCATATCCAAAGTATTCCAGACTCTTCTATAAAAGAACGAGACTGAAATACTTTAGAGGGGGTATCTGTAGGCGTATAAAATTGCCTATAGGTCCCTTAGCACAGCTCGACACGGTGATTTGACAAATCAACGAACCATCGAATGACGAGGCGACGAGATCAACAAATTGCACGCGATCAACAGAATGCATTCGCGTGCGGAATCAATCCAACGGTTCGGGGAGTCAATGAGTCGTCCAACCATAGAACAGATTCGAACTCAAACACCAAGGTGGACTTACTGCCAAATCAAGATCCAGACTCTCAAATCAAGTCCGGATAGATCAACCACGCAACCGAATCAAGTCCGAACAACACAGAACCGGAAACAACGAAACGACGGAAAACCACGCCTAAGGGTGGCTCGGCCAAGAGCCGAGCCACCCATAGGTGGCTCGGCCCAGAGCCGGCCACCTATGGGTGGCCGGCCCAGTTCCGTGCACGGGGCACAGTAATGAGTGCCTATAAATAGG
>BQKN01000210.1:14004-47413 GCA_022839385.1 Asparagus kiusianus
TTTCCCCCCACCCTACCCCCCCCCCCCCCCCCGAAAAAACCCAAAACCCTAGCTCCCCTCCCCCCTCCTGTGTTGTTCCTGCTCTCTCTTCCTCAGCCCGATCGGACCACCGCATGGCACGCTCGCATGATGCGCCCATCATTTTTAGATCTTATCATCTCTCATCTCCTTAAAAGGTATGATTTTTATGAAAATTTTTAAATTTTATATTGTTTATTGCTGAATTTAGTTTAAAAACCCTAAATTAATGATCCAAAAATAAATGAGTTCGAATCTTGTAACCCTAATTGGAAATTTTTTAGGTATATATTAACCCTAACTCAACTACATTTTACCCCATTTGAACAACACTTAATGTAAATCTAATTAAACACTTGTGAACTATTAATCCTAATTGAACACCCAATTCATGATAACCGATTTACACTAAGTTTCGTTCGTTCTATATGTGTGATTATGTAAGTTTGTGATGTGAAAATATGTGACATAAAAATTTTTCAAAAAATAGAGTGATATACAACACATTATAATTTTTAATAATGTGTTATATATCCAACTTAGGTGAATGAAAAAATAACGTTATCCCTAGACATCCATCCAATAATTACATCTAATTTTTTGTACTTATAATATAAGATAGACGACTCATATTTGGGTAGGAGACAAAGTTTTCTCCCGAAAATGATTGTTTATTTTATATTATACGAAGAAAGAATTAGTATTGAAATTCGTAATTATTAGATTTGTCCTTCTCGGACAGGTTAGGAATATAATAATGTATACATCCAACTTTGTATACTTTGTATTTTTTTCATTTCTTGAAAGTTTCAGCAGCACGTATTTGTTGTTCTCCGTGTACAATAAGCGTATGTTGTTCTGCGTTTTGGACTATTATCGATACGCGTAATAATATCTGCATAGTTTACAGGGAGAATAGTGGGTAGGTGTTGCTTAAATTTTTAAGAAATAAAAATATACAAAGTATACGAAGTTGGATGTAAGCACTACTATATTCTTAATGGATAGAAGTCTTCCTATGATAGCCGCTAGAGTGGTCTAATTAGTTTCTATATACATTTTAGATATATTTTATGTAGAAAAATATTTTTATTGTTAAATGATATATGTACATAAGTATGATGTGTGTTGTATGTATATTGTCACAAAGAGTCATGAATTTACTAGTAGTAGTGAGATTAATCGTAGTTAATAATTATATATAATGTACAGATGAGGATAATTCCTGACAAATCGTGGATAGATATTCCACGACTTGCAAAATTTTGTGACACGTGATATAAGGAGGGATGTGATGCCTTCATGCGGTATGCCAAAATGAATCTAGAAAATTTAAGTAGCGGTGCTATGTATTGTCTCTGTTGTAGGTGTAGGAATATGAAGCTGCAGAATAGAAATGATATACGGATCTACCTAATAAAATCAGGTTTGATGAAAAAATATAAATATTGGTCATATCATTGGCAAAGCTATATTAAGATGTGGATCCGAATGTGCGTGTTGGTACATCTGGTAGCTTACGGATAGATGACACAGAAACAATGTTGAATGATGTTTTTTCTTATCCTACCGAATATGATATCGATGATAATGTTGAGGATGATATCAAAGATAGAAGTGAAGATGTTATCGAAAATAATGTTGAAGAGGTCGGGGATGTCAAAGGTGCAGAAAATATTAAAGATATGCATTCCTCTGTAGACATAAAACGAATAATGGAGCTACTAGAAGATAGTGAAAATGACTTATATGAGGGTTCTACCGAGTACTCTAGATTTTTATTTATGCTAAAACTCCTACATATTAAGACACTTAGCGAAATGTCTGATAATTATTTTAGAATGCTTCTTGATTTGCTTCGGATGGTAATTCCTGGAGGAGAGATTAGCATACTCTAAACAACTTATCAAGCAGAGAAGATTGTCTCCATTCTGGGTCTTGAGTATAATAGGATCGATGCATATCCGAATGGTTGTATCCTGTACCACAAAGCTAATAAAGACCTTCAAGAGTGTCCAACATGTGTAGTTTCTAGGTGGAAGCAACGCACAAACTCTTCAACAATGAGTACAACAGAGACAGGTGACACAAAAAAATTCCAATAAAGGTGCTTCATCATTTTCTATTGGCCCCTAGATTGCGACGATTATACATGAACAAGGACACGACAAAGAACATGAGGTGGCACAAGGAAGATCAAGTAGATGATGGTAAATTAAGACATCTTGTTGATGCTTTAGCTTGGAAGCATGTTGATAAAATTTGTCCTCGTTTTGCCGATGATTGTAGAAATGTCAGATTGGGCCTATCTAGCGATAGATTCAATCTGTTTGGGGTTATGAGTTCTGGCTGGTCTACGTGGCCAGTTGTATTAATGCCATATAATTTACCTCTATTGCTTTGTATAAAATAGTCGTATATGATACTCTCATTACTGATATCTAGTAAACACGTACCGAGTAATGATATTGATATCTATTTAGAGTCGCTAATTGATGAGCTGAAATAGTTATGGTCTAAGGGCATATTGATGTATGATACCCATCTTCAAGAGACATTTAGATTACGTGCTATTCTATTGTGGACGATTAATGATTTTCTAGCTTATACTAATCTGTCCGGTTGGTCTACGAATGACAAGTGTGCTTCTCCTGTTTATGGTCCAGAATTTGAAGCTCTTCAATTACCGCATAGTTGAAAGAGTTGTTATTGGTTTAATTGCAGGTGGTTTCCGTTGAGTCATAAGTATAGAAAATTATCCACTATGTTTAATGGTACAATTGAGAAAAGAATGAATCCGCGTTGCTGACATGAGTTGAGATTGTAAAATTACTTGAGGGGTATCCAAAAGTTAGGTTTAAAAAAATCATTATTCTAAATACGACCCGCTCGGAGTAAGAGATTCCTTAAAGACAAAAAAGAAGTTATTAAAATGTAAGCGAACGGTCCGAAAAATGCCAGTTGAGAATGAAGCCGAAAAATTATCTAGAGGACGGACTAAATTTAGTATCTTTTTTCAGCTACTTTACTGGAAAATCTTAAAATCTGACATAACTTAGATGTCATGCATATTGAGAAAAATATATGTGACAATATAGTGTCAACTCTTCTACAAGATGCAAACAAGTCAAAGAACGACCTACGGGCTTGCCAAGACTGTCAAAGGTAACAAATAAAATTAGTAATATAGATGATACATGTTCAGTTCATATTTAGTTTACCAATACAATCTTATATATTATTCATATAGGCGACATCTGGAGAAGCTTAAGAATGAAATAACTGGTAGGAATGCAGCGCATAATATTAAAAAACATAAAAAAGAATTTTTAAAATTGTTCAGAATTGATGTATGTATTTTACAATTAAATTTTGAACTTTCATAATATAAATTTAAGTTAAACTTGTCCTAATATTCTCATATTCTTTGGTTTAAGTTGAAAAATCACTTCTTGATGGCACTACATTATCAGATGAAATTATTATTCATGCACAAAGTCCTTACTACGAAGTAAGACATTATAATGAGCATCGGGTCAATAGATATAAATTTCGAATGCTAGAGACCAATGATAGGAGGGTAACCCAGAATAGTGGGGTCATGGGTTATTTTGCTCAAGAATATTTTTCAAGTATAAGAGATCATAACCCAGTTCTAGCTGACATACTATATTATGGCCAATTAAAAGACATTGTGGAGGTAATTTATGGGTTTGGTAAACCAACACAATATAGTTACATGATGTTCAAGGTTCGGTGGTGTCTTGCAAAAATGCAAAAGAATCATCATGGGTTTACACTTGTCAATCTTCATCGAGAAATATATATGAATGAGAAATTCATTTTCGTAGAACAAGCAGATTAATGCTTCTTTGTGAAAGATCCGAATGTCATAACTGATTGGGTGATTTTGTACAAGAAGCCAAATCTGTTGTTCTTCCTAATATGTAAAACCCCGTAAATTTGAAAATAATATGGAAAATAATATTAAATGATTTTTTATGGTTTATATCATTCTAAGATGAATGAGTATGTTTGAAATCTATTTGAGATCAACTACATATATATATGTGTTAATAAATAAGTATGAACATGCATGTATGCATGAATCAGTCAGCAGAAAACATTACATTGGTCGGTCGACTGATGGTCCCTGGTCGGTCGACTGATTCTTAGCATCAGTTGACCGACGGGTGCACAGAACCTTGGTTTCAGGTCGGGTTAGTTTTGAGCCCATTTGATCACACACCTATACACATATTCTAAACCCAACTCTTCTCCTCTTTTCTTCTGTATTTCCCACGTTGATCAGCAGCCACACCTCCTCAAAAACCCTAGAGTTGTCTCTTGTGAATTTGGAGCACTTTGAGGAGCAAAAACCTAGGGGAGGGAAAGATCATGGGCTTCTGGTGAAGGAGGACCGTGTCTCTCGCGTGCGTGGAGTTTCAGCACGAATTTTGAGGCGAGTTTCATCTTCTCCAAACTCATCCCTTATTTTTCTTAATTTTATTAGATTTCTAAAACCTATTTTATGAGTAAAGATCACACCTTTGACTTGTAAGATATAAAGATTTGACTTTTCTGATTTAAAAAGGTATGAAGATTATGTCTTTAATTAGGGTTCATGATCTTAAGTTGATTTAATATGAGTTTTTGCTAATTTAAATTTGTTTTCATGATGAAATTACAAATAAAATCATGTTAGGCTTTCTAGTTTCCTTCAAATTTGATAATTGTGTTTCCATGTAGTAAAGTAAACCCTAAATACCTTAAATAAGATTTAACATACGAGTTTATTAGAGAAATTTTGATTTTTAATGAATTTATGAGAATATTTAACTTTACTCAGGAAATATGGAAAATTTGCTTTGGTTGGTCGACTGATCAAAGTAATCAGTCGACCGACTAGGGCCCCAGTCGATCAGTCGACGTAGGCATTCGGTCAACTGATCAAGGCGGATTCGTTGTGCATGTGTTCTGCATGTCACCATCGGTCGATCGATGGGATACAATCGGTCGATCGGTCTTGTGTAGATTTGTACACTTTGTTCTTTTCTCACATGTTTTGATCATACGTACGAAATACGAGTTGCACATCGATACACGTGTGTTGTTTACGAGAGAGCACATTTTGGATTTTGAGCACGCACGAGCTTTTGGAGATGTGTAATTTAATCTTTGAGTTTGCCATGATAGAGAGTGACGTATATTGCATTTCATGATAGATAGGATGCTTGAGTGGGGTTAGTTGGTATCCCACAATGAGACCGCGTATGGACTACACTCAGAATGCATTAGTTGGTATACTACAATGAGACCATAGTAGACTACACTCTGTTATGCATTATTATTTCTGGAATAGGTTGATATGTCTATTTATGCAGGACGATTGAGTAAGGTAGTGAGCCACAGGATATTGTGAACGCCTCACTCAACATCATTATTTTTTCGTGTAGAGAATCACATAAATTTGTATTTATGCTCCCATGATATCTACCCCAAGCGTAGGATATAAGACTGAGGTTGTCATACACGACATATACTATACAAGATTCTTTTACCTAATTTTGATCATTGTTACTATGCTACTAACTTAAGGGTAGTGTGAGGTATTTTTGACATGACTTGGTTTGGATGAGGCTTGGTAGTGTATTGCTTTTATTGATTATTATAATCTTAGAATCTTGGAGTTAGGATTTAGCGATTCACAATTTGAGATACATGGGTATATACAAGAGGGGTTTCTTATTTGGATTATTTCGCTCAACGTACTCATTCTCGTGTTGTGGATTTCTAAATCTTAATTCCTCTTAGTTCAGGATAGATTATTTATATATCTATATGTATAAACTTATAGTTTTTGAAAGCACCCTAGAGGGGGGTGAATAGGGTTAATGCTAATCTAATCCAATTTAATGCCTTAAAACTTATTAACAATATTCTAGCAATTATGATATACAACAAGATATATGAGCAAGGATATGCAATATAAACAAGGGACGATATAAACATGCAACAATGGCTATATGAAAATATACAAGAATAAATGTGCTAAAGCCAAATTCAAACACAAGAAAATAATCACAGAGTTCGGTTCTTCCGACCTACGTCCCTGCTCCCAATTCACAGGGAGAATCCACTACACAATTGGGCTTTCGATACTCACCCGAACAACTTTTACACCTCACAAGTTCGGTTTTCTAGCTCACCAAAAACTTTACAATTTCACACTCTTGCAATCACACTCTAAACCCTCTAAGTGTTAGTTTCTAGGCCGTGCCCTTCCTCAAGTGCTAGAATTTATGACCTCTCTAGGCTTTACTTTCGACGCCACTCCTCTTTGAACCAACCCATCTCTCACCACACACTCCTCTCGGTGTACAAGTGTATTAGAAAACGATCTACACAATGAAGGCACAAATACAAATTGTTTGTTCTCTATAATGGATGAAAACTCTATGTAAGCCCACACTCAAAGTCACAATCCCACAACCCTAAATTATACTATGTATGTAAATGCAATAAGCTCAATAGGTTGTGTGTGAACAATGAGTATAATCAAAATAAACTAAACTCAAAGTAAATCTAGCTTATGGAAATTAAAATCAAAATAATAAATAGCTAGAATGAGTTTAAGAAAACTTCTCTATGATGACAAGAGAGAGAGATGAGTTGAATGTCTAATCACCAAAGAATAATCTCCTCAAGCTCTTGTGAAAATTTCTTCACAAACAAACTTAAAACCCCTTAAACAAACTTGTAAAAACTCTTTAAAATTTTTCTCTTCATATATAATAGGGCTTGGTACAAGGGGGTATATATAGGAAGCCCCAAAGATCAAGAAAACCTAGCAAAAATACCAAAAAACCAAAACAGTACAAAGCTAGAAAATATAATTGTTGGAGGCTATCAGTCAACTGACGAGGTCTGTCAGTCGACCAGTGAGATGACCGTTATAGGTCAATCTCAGCTCATCAGTCGTCTGAAGCTCTCATCAGTCGACCGATAAACTCATTAGTCGACTGATAGTTCATCAATCATAAAAATAAAAACTTTTGGCAATTCCAGACGAGTTCATCAGTCGATTGATAACTAGTTATCAGCCTGAAATGAACAGTAAAACTAATTTTTGAATACCTTTAAAGATAGGAAATAAATTCCAAAAATTGTAAAACTTTAGGAAATGCTTGTAAACATGACAATAAACATGTTACAAAAAGTATTTTTGGAATTGCACCTCCCAAATGAGAAATCTCTCCATTTTTTAAAAAGGTCCAAAAACATGAAAAGTCAACACACTTGTTTTTGACATTTTGACTTAAACGAAGTTTGAAAATTTATGAAATGATTACGTAGACTTGGTAAAAGATATAAAATATTGTTATTAAGTCCATAAATCATGAATATAATATTTTAATAAAAATGCACATGTTTTGCAAACTTTAAAAATAATTAACATGATTTCATTGAACTAAATCAACTTGATATTAATGAAATTATATATAAGCATATAAACATGAAACATGTATGTATTTTCTAATTATATTCATTTGTTTCATATTTAAACTTGAAAACCAAAAACCAAACCTTGTGTGTGTGTGTGTGTGTGTGTGTGTGTGTGTGTGTGTTAGTGTGTGTGTGTGTATATAACTATATATATATAAACCAAATACGTGTATGTGTGTATATGATTGAGCTTAAAGTATCAACGCACATAATATAAACCTAAACTAATATACCAAGCAATGATCTTGATCTTCAATAAGCTCTTCTTGGTAAACTTTACGGATGAAGCTTGAACTTGAATAGTTGACTTGAATGCATTGGCTTCACTCCTATTACTTTCATCCTCCAATGGATATTATTGTGAAAGCTCTAGTCCATCCATCCTCCAACATATCGTTTGCCTAGAATAAATAAAAAAACATAAATACTAGATAAACAATATTAGTTATAAATTATTTGTTAAAACATCATCAAAAGAAAAAGACCAACAATCTCCCCCTTTTTAATGATGATAAATAATTTACATAAAGAGTATATAAAATATACAATAAAGCACAATACTCATAAATATACTCACAATCCACTTGTTTCTCCCCCTTTTGGCAACATCAAAAATGGAGAAAAAAAAGAATGAAGAGAACGAAGGCTCCCCCTACCTATAAGCATGGTGAGTATAAAAACAAATAATAGGAAATAACTCCCCCTATCAAAATGTCTTAATGAATGTAGGAAATGAATACTAAGGCTAACATGTAAGCAATCATAGATAAAAACAAGCCAGGCAAAACTCACATACAAAAAGATAATAAGAACACATATTTATATGACATTACAAAATAGTGTCTCAAAGCATAGGTTTAAAAACAAAACATAATAAAAGAGCAATTTATGAAATCAATAGAATAAAAACATGAGAATCATGAAAAAAGTTTTCAAATGAAAACAAATCAAACCAAATGAAATTATAAATCAATCAATTTAAACTATAATAACATAAAAATAAACCAATATTAATTTTTATGATATATGACAAAAAAACAAGACAGCTAACCATATCAAGCTCTTAAGCTTGTTCCAACCCATATAAAAACTTTTAGCACCCGGTAAACATGATTTGAAAAATAAACACCTAATAGACCCAGGGGTTGCTTAAACACAAACCTCTCATCAAAATCAAAGTTAATAAAATAAAAACAAAAGAATTGACCAAAAATTTGTTTTCATTTACAAAAAAAATTAAAACACATTTTTCAAAACCAATAAATGAAAAATAAAAACACTAAAAATCTTGGTTTAAAATTAAAAAGGTTTTGTCACCCAAGTACTTTTGGTGCCCAAAGATTTAGGGACATGACCCCTACCATTTAAGCTCAAAGCCCTAAAGTAATGATCCCGTTTGCGTGCATGTGGTGCACCAACGTGGTCAAAATAAAAATTTTACAAATGATCTTTCCGATTGTAATAGGTACAATAAAAAAGGTTAAATAATTAGTGTTGGCCAAGTGTGTGCGCACGGGAATCATTTACAAATAAGGATGGTCTTTCAAAATCATTTTGCAAATGAGAAATTCTTTTCAAATCAAAATAAAATTTGGTCAAATGACCAAATCGACCACAATAATCATATTTGTACACATGAGCATGCATATGATGAACTTTATATGCATGTGTTTGTGTATGATGTGATGAAGCTTGATGAAATACACAAACATGATTAGGCTTAATGGGTTTTTGTGCATTGTAGAAAAATCTAGCAAGATACTCTTTACGACCGTAATTTTTGCATTTATAAACTTTGCTATACATGTGTGCATAGTGTATAGAAGACTTGGAAGTATTTACGTGGGATTTTGCACATAAGTCCATAAACTTATTATTATTTACAATGCATGATTTAAGGATTGAATCTAAAGATGATATGCGGTCCTTAACATTATTTAACTCATCTACTTCCACAAATACATAGTTATTAGAAGTAGAACATGTATAGGTGTTAGCAAAAAACTAACATTATTTTTAATGTTTTCTACTTATAACATGGCATTTTCTTTTTCATTAGTCAAAATAGCAAAGTTTGAAAGCAAAGAATCATGATCCGATTTTAATTTATCATTTTTTTCTTTGAGGATCACATTTTCATTAGAAATGTTATAAAACTTGGAAGCTAACAACTCATGATTGGATTTTAATGTAACATGCTTTCTTTTTAAATTTACAAAATTTTGTTGCAACTTCTTATACTTATGCATTAATAATTCATATCCACGGGTAAGTTCATCAATAGATAAATTCATCATAATTATCAGACTCGCATACCTCACTAGGGCTATCGCCTAGTGGTCGTGTATATGAAGATGCTCCTTTTGAACTTGAGAAAGAAGCCGCCAAAGTGTGTTGGATCTCCACCAAATTTCCTTGTTGTGCTTCTATAAATTTTCATAATGTGTAGGCTCTATCAAAAAAATCAAGCTTGTTAGAAAAAGATGAATCGAATGCATTATGTAAGAATTCTAACAAAAAATTATTTATTGTAAACATTCTTTTATCTTTATTGCTCCATTTAGATTTCTCCAACATTGGCACAACATAAGCATAATCAATAATCTCCCATAAATCAAAGTGTCTAGATCTAACAAAAAACTTAAATCTAACACACCATTGTGTATAGGGGAAATTATCAATTTTAGGAGCAATATTAATAACATAATCTAAGCTAGGTGCACCATGCATGTCCATGATATATTATGCAAGCAATATATAAAAAATCATAAAACTAGATTAGCAATATATAAAAGCTTGGATCTTTAACTCAAGGTGGTTAAGCCACATATCAAAGAGTACCAAGATCTGATATTAATTAAAAGCACCCTAGAGGGAGGGGGCGAATAGGATTAATGCTAATCTAATCCAATTTAATACCAATTAAAACTTATTAACAATATCCTAGCAATTATCATAATACAACAAGATATATAAACAAGGATATGCAATATAAACAAAGGTGATATAAATATGCAACAATGGCAATATAAATATGCAACAATGGCGATATAAAAATATACAAGAATAAATGTGCCAAAACCAAACTCAAACACAAGAAAATAATCACGGAATTCGATCCTTCCGACCTATGTGTCTGCTCCCCACTCCCGGGGAGAATCTACTACACAACCGGGTTTTCGACGCTCACCCGAACGACATTTACACCTCACAAGTTCGGTTTTCTAGCTCACCGAAAACTCTACAATCTCACACTCTTGCAATCACATTCTACACCCTCTAAGTGTTGGTCTCTAGCCCGTGTCCTTCCTCAAGTGCTCAAATTTACGATCTCTCTAAGCTTTACTACCTATACCACTCCTCTTGGAACTGACCCTATCTCTCACCACACACTCCTCCCGGTGTACAAGTGTATTAGAAAATAATCTACACAATGAAGGCACAAATACAAATTGTTTATTCTCTATAATGGATGAAAACTCTATGTGAGCCCACACTCAAAGTCATAATCCCACAATCCAAAATTATACTATGTATACAAATACAATAAGCTCAATAGGTTGTTTGTGAACAATGAGTATAATCAAAATAAACTGAACTCAAAGTAAACATAGCTTATGAAAATTATAACCAAAATAATAAATAGCTAGAATAAGTTTAAGAAAGCTTCTCTATGATGACAAGAGAGAGAGAGAGAGAGAGAGAGAGAGAGAGAGAGAGAGAGATGAGTTGAATGCCCAAACACCAAAGAATGATCTTCTCAAGCTCTTGTGAAAATTTCTTCACAAACAAACTCTTAAATAAACTTAAAACCCCTTAAACAAACCTGTAAAAAATTTAAAACTTTTCTCTTCATATATAATAGGGCTGGGTATAAGAGGGTATATATAGGAAGCCTCAAAGATCAAGAAAACCTAGCAAAAATACCAAAAAATGAAATAGTACAAAGCTGGTAAATATAATTGTTAGAGGCTATCAGTTAACTGACAGGGTCCGTCAGTCGACCGGTGAGATGACCGTTACAGATTAATCTCAGGTTATCAGTCGACTGAAGCTCTCATCAGTCGACCGATAAACTCATCAGTCGACCGATAAACTCATCAGTCGACTGATAGTTCATCAGTCGTAAAAACAAAAAATTTTAACAATTTCAGACGAGTTTATCAGTCGACTAATAAGATCCATTATTCGACTGATAACAAGTTATCAGCTTAAAATGAACACTAAAACTAATTTTTGAAGTGCCTTTAAAGATTGTAAATAAATTCTAAAAATTATAAAACTTTGGGGAATACTTGTAAACATGATAATAAACATGTTAAAAAAGTATTTTTGGAATTGCACCTCCCAAATAAGAAATCTTTTCATTTTCATAAAGGTCCAAAAATATAAAAAGTCAACACACTTGTTTTTGACATTTTGACTTATACAAAGTTTGAAACTTTATGAAATGATTATATAGACTTGGTAAAAGATATAAAATATTGTTATTAAGTCTATAAACCATGAATATAATATTTTAACAAAAATACGCATGTTTTGTAAACTTTAAAATTAATAAACATAATTTCATTGAACTAAATCAACTTGATATTGATGAAATCATATATAAGCATATAAACATAAAATAATTATGTATTTTCCAATTATATTCATTTGTTTCATATTTAAACTTGAAAACCAAAAACCAAAAGTTGTGTGTATATATATAACTATATATATAAACCAAATACGTGTATGTTTGTATATGATTGGGCTTAAAGTATCAACACACATAATATAAACCTAAACTAATATACCAAGCAATGATCATGATCTTCAATAAGCTCTTCTTGGTAAAATTTGCGGATGAAGCTTTAACTTAAATAGTTAACTTGAATGCATTGGCTTCACTCCTATTACTTCCATCCTCCAATGGATATGATCGAGAAAGTTCTAGTTCATCAATCCTGCAACACATTGTTTGTCTAGAATAAATAAGAAAATACAAACACTAGACAAACAATATTAGTTGTAAATTATTTGTTAAAACGTCATCAAAATAAAAAGGCCAATTGCTTTGTACTCCTAATCCCTCCCCCTAAGGGCGGTGGAGATGTTCTCACTAGAACTTTGACGCTCGTTGCTTCCCCTCTTTTTAGGCAATGAGTTAGGTATCCGGAGAGTCGCAGGTTGACAGATATATAGTTTAGCTCGCCGTCATTTATTTACTAGATATTTAGTGCACCATAATTGATATTTATGAGTTTATTTTTTTTAGAGATGTATTCATGTTGGAGACTAAGTGCATTAGTATTGTATTCAGTTGACTCCTGTATTTAGAGATTTATTACTTTATTTCAGATTGTCAGATATACTTCTTTGTTTCTGTTTGAACATGTTTATATTTATTATTTGATCTTTTCTATATAATGTTCCTTGCTTTATTATCTTTATTCTATCTACTTTGTACCTACACTTGATTATTATTTGACTTCTACTAGAGAGATATTACTATGATAGTGAAACATGTTATTACACAGTATTGGTTGCATGACATGTTTGACATCCTTAAGTTCACCTTGAACTACAACCTTGTGTAAAACCAAGAGCATCATAGTTAGTACCAGAGCTCAAGCTCTAGCATCCTTAGGTTATCCTGTGTCGAGTCGTGGAGCTAGTATAGATATTTCTAGGATTCATGTATAGAGTCCGCTAGGAATTCTTAGATTGAGTGAGGCCGTAATATGCATAACTCGAAAATTTTGAGAATTATTATTATTATTATGAATACCTTACTTTGATTATAAAGTATTTTGAGGATACTATATGATATGTTTTCCTATTATTATATGTTATATTGTTTATGCTTGAGGTCTTATTTACTGTGTATAATAAGCTCTCCTCCTAAAATTTTAGATGTCAGGACGAGAATGTGGTCGAAGAGGATCCCGTACTCAGGGAGCTAGGCAAGCTGAAATAGAGCCCGAGCCACAGCAGGCTCTGTAGTATCTGATCGACCTCATAGCACTAATTACAACCAGGCTGGCAGCACTCGAGGAGCTTATGGTGAATCAGGTTCCACCAGCAATACCACCTCTTGTGGTTCCACTACTCGTACCACCTGTACCTATTGCAGATGAATTGCCAGTAGTTACACCACAACCAGTTATCGATAGAGCCGCAAAGCAGGAGGCTTGGCTTTATTTGGTGGAGAGATATCAGAAGCTGAGAGCACCAGAGTTCCAGGGCACATCGGATTCGCTTGCAACTCATAAGTGAAAGAGGATGTGGGGAATATTTTAGATATGCTTAACATTGATACATTCCAAAAGCAGAGGCTAGTAGCTTTCATCCTCAAGGGCGACGCTAGAGGATGGTATAGGCTCCAATTCACACTGTAGCAGCGAATGACACTTACTTAGAAGAATTTCATCTACTTCTTTAACGAGCAGTATGCATCATCTGTGGCAAAGGTCGGGAAAGTGTGTTCATGGGAAAATTTGCAAGAAAATTGAGAATCAAATTTGTATTAATCTCCCTAACTGACTTAGGAAAAGAATGAATACAATCTCTCACTGTAATCTCTCTAACTAATTTAGAAAAAGAAATTATAATTTCTCTTATCGGTTTTTCGATTTATAATAGAATAAAAGAATCGATGGAGATCTTTCCTTTTGTTTAAAACTGGGTTCTTCTTAGTGTCGATGGGAGTTTGAATCTTTTATCTCGTTGACGATTCGAACGCTTCGCCTCGTGGAACTTGGTTGATTCTTCTTGATGGGATGAACTTGTAATGCAAGTTTAGAACTCTTACGAGTTTAGGAACTCTGGTCGAGTTTTAGAACTCAGTGAAGAGTTCTTTTGAGAAAGGAAATTAATCTTTTATAATTTAACTGAAACTCGGTTCACAAGCCAAGGCAAGGCTCCAAGAATAGCTTCAAACTCTCCAAGATCCGAAGCCTCTAAACCAAAGATTCTGATCTCCAAAGATGATTTGCCCAAAAGATCTCTCCTCTTTCTAGATCAGCCAGAAGATCTGACCCCCAGATTGCCAAAGTCTCTCAAAGATTTGATCCAAAGATCCCAAGCCAAGACCTGAACCCCTTTTTGAGCTGATTTCTCAGCTATTTATAGGGGTTTAAAGGGTGTAACTACCCCCTTAAATTGCTTCTTAATAGGGGCTTAATTGACCTATTAAGTGAAAAACCATTTTGAAACAGTCAAACCCCCTTAAATTGCTCTATAAAAGGGGCTTATGGGGGTGTAACTGCCCCCATAAATCTCTCCATAATAGGGGCTTAATGGTCCTATTTCGCGAAAAATGGTTTTGAAACCGTTCACGTCATGTTTGAACTGGTCAAATGTGAGATTCACATTCTGAAATGAGCTCCGCATCTTGAACCTAGAACGCGATGGTGAATTCCATGTATTACGGTAGTGAGCTCCGCGCCTTGTTCTTCGCGGCGATAAACTACGCATCTTGATCTTGAAATGCGGAAATGACCTCTGTGTTTTGTTGCTGAAACATGGGAATGACCTCCGTGTTTTGTTGTTGAAACGCAGGAATGACCTTCGTGTTTTTTTGTTGGGGCACGAGTATGACCTTCGCGTTTGGAATTAAAAACGCGAAGGTGGACATTCACGTTTGGCCTTGAAGAGATCGTCAATTGCAATCTTTTTTCTTAAGTTCTACCAGGATCGTCAGTTTATAATCCTTATGAAGATTTTGGAGCCCACCATCTTTCTTCTCTATCTTCACACTGATGAGGATCAGCTATTTGTGGTAATTTTTAGACAGCCTACAAAGAGTTAGAACTAGCCCGTTTGGAGCAGGGAGACATGTCTATAGCTGATTATGAGAGCAAGTTCGTGGGACTACTAAGATTTACGGGTTTGTGGCAGATAGGGGAGCATCAGGCTCAGATGTTTTTGATGGGACTTCGACCGAGCTTACGTCGCTATCTTGTATCCAAACGTTTTCACTCAATACGAGAGGTAGCCGACACCGCCATCTCACAGGAGACCGAGACCGCCTTATTTCAGAAGGGCAAAGATGGAAACTCGAAAGCAAGGCAGTTAGGGGACAATGGCTAAGGAAAGAGATCTTTTTTAGGACCTGGAGGACCCCAACATCAGGGCAAGGGTTCACAACAGCAGCAGTAAGGTCCTTATAAGAAGGGACCGTAGCAGGATTAGAGAGCACTGCAGCAACGTAGATTCCAGTGTGCTTGTTATCATATCATAATATTAGCCACAAGGTAGCAAAGTGTCGCAGTGCACCAGCAGGAGACCAGCAGGCTAAAGGTCAGGTTAAGCCCCAGTGCCAAGTTTAGGGCCAACAGCCGAGACTAGAGGCACCACTAGCAGTTCCGAAGATTGAGGGGCAGGTCCGTGATATTCAGGAGTTGCCTCAGGGATAGATAGTTCCATATACCCCAGGTCCTTCAGCGCAGTAGTCCATAACTTCAGGCCGAGTTTATGCAGTCGTACCTCATGACCATGGTGCAAGCGGGACCATAGTGGAATGTACGTTCCTTGTGAACTCCTTCCCAGCATGTATTCTCTTTGACTTAGGAGCTTCGTATTCTTTCATCTCCTATGTTTTCATGAATAGACTTCAATTAGTTGCATATCCTCTAGACGTACCCTTATCAGTGTCTACTCCTTTGGGTGAGGTGTCCCTATTAGAGAGTATCTGTAGGAGATATATCGTCAGCCTAGATGATCTTGAGTTCATAGTCGATTTGATCGTCTTGCGCATGTCCGAGTTTGATGTGATCCTTGATATGGATTAGCTATTTTCTACCATGTCAGTATCGATTGTTTTGCTAAAATAGTCAGTTTACGAGTGTCCGATAGGACTGAGTTGGTTGTAGCAACCTCACAAAGGAACTAGTTTGCAGAGTCATTTCTGGCATACGTCGAGAAGGTGTTGTTGCGGGATCAGGGTGTCGATTTGTGCGAGACTAGAGTAGTCTTAGAGTATCAGGATGTCTTTCAGGACATACTTGGATTTCTTCCAGTGAGAGAGGTGGAGTTCTGCATTGAGTTGCAGCCAGGCACAGCACTGATATCCCGTACACCTTATTGTATGGCACCTGCTGAGATGAGGGAGTTACTGATTCAGTTAGAGGAGCTTATGTCTAAGGGTTTTATTCGTAGGAGTCATTCTCCATGAGGATCACCGACCATTTTCATGAAGAAGAAGGACAACAACCTTTATTTATGTATCGATTATCGTGAATTGAATAAGGTCACCATCTAGAATAGGTATCCACTACTGAGAATTGATGACTTATTCGACCAGTTATAGGAAGCATAGTGTTTCTCAAAGATTGACCTTTGATCTGGCTATCACCAACTACATGTACGGGAGATGGATATTCCTAAGACCGTATTTTTGACATGGTATGGGTCTTTTGAATTTAATGTTATGCCATTTGGGCTAACCAATGCACCCACAGTATTCATAGATGTGATAAATTAGGTTTTCCGCCCATACTTGGACCAGTTGATGGTTGTTTTCATCGATGACATCCTCATTTACTCAAAGTCAGAAGTTGAGCATGAGCAGCACCTTCGATTAGCATTGTAGACTTTACAGGAGCATCAGTTATATGCTAAGTTTAGCAAATATGAATTTTAGCTTTTAGAAGTCAGATTTTTTGGTCATATCATTAGTAAGTAGGGCGTTGCAGTTGATCCAGCTAAGGTTAAGGCAGTTCTTGATTAGGAGCCATCGACGACCGTTATAGAGATTTGTAACTTTTTGGGGCTTGCCGGTTACTACCAAAAATTCATTCAGGATTTTTCTAAGATTACAACTCCGCTGACACGCCTTACAAAGAAGGGTGTTCATATTGTTTGGGGCCTAGAATGTTAAAAAGCCTTTGAGACTTTGAAGGCAAAGTTGACTACAGCACCCGTGTTGTTCATTTTGAGCAGTAACAAGACTTTTATTGTCTACACGGATGCAAGATTATCGGGTCTGTGAGGTGTTTTGATGTAGACTCAGAGAGTAGTGGCTTACATCTTACGACAGTTGAGGACTTATGAGCAGAATTATCCAACTCACGATTTACAGTTGACAGCAGTGGTCTTTGCACTTAATTTGTGGAGGCATTATCTTTATGGGATACAATTCAAACTGTTTACACACCATCAGAGTCTAAAAGTAACTCTTCTCTCAGAAAGAACTCAACCAGAGGCAGCAGTGATGGGTTGATCATATCAAGGATTACGAGTTTGTGCTTTAGTATCACCCAGGAAAGGAGAACGTCATAGTCGAACGATGCTTTGAGTAGAAAGCGTCATCATAGAGTTGCAACTTTGAGATGTTCATTATATCGAGACCTTCGTACACTCAGTCAGTTTAAATTCAAACCAGAAGTTTGTGGATGCAGCATATTTTTGGAAGCGTTAATCGTACATCCATCCTGGATGGATAGAGTGGTCAGCGCTCAACTAGATGACTCTTGGATTCAAACCCGAAAGGAGAAAATTTTCAAAGAGCCTAAGGTAGATTGGACCATCGGATCAGATGGGGGTCTTCGAATGAAAGACTGGCTAGTAGTGCCAGATAATCCATCGTTGAAGAAGGATCTATTTATGAGGCACACCATACTAGATATAATGTGCACCTAGGCACAACCAAGATGTATAAGGATTTGAAGAGATATTTTTGGTGGAGCGGCATGCATAGGGATGTTACGAAGTATGTAGCTAAATGATTTACCTGTCAACAGGTGAAGGCAGAACATCAGAGACTCATGGGTATCCTATAGCCTTTACCTATTCCTAAGTGGAAATGAGCAGATATTGTGATGGATTTTATTGTAGGATTGCCGAGGTCTAACAAAGAGAATGATTTCATTTGGGTGATTGTTGATTGATTAACGAAGTCGGTGAACTTCCTACCAGTTAAGACAACTCATATGGAAGATGCTTATGCAAGGATATTCATACGGGAGATTGTGAGATTGCATGGAGTTCCAAAGATGATTGTGTCGGATCAAGTTACATCTCATTTCTGGAAGAGTTTCCAGAATTCATTTGGTTGTCAGCTAGCTTATAGCAGCATTTTTCACCCATAGACGGATGGCCAAATGGAGAGACTTAACCAAGTGTTGGAAGACATGCTTCGGACATGTGTGTTAGATTTCCAAGGTAGTTAGTGTTGGCCTTCTTGTTTTGATGATGTTTAACAAACAATTTACTTCTAATGTTGTTTGTCTAGTATTTGTGTTTTCGTATTTATTCTAGGCAAACAACGTGTTGGAGGATGGATGGAATAGAGCTTCAACAATGATATCGAATGGAGGTTGGCGGAATGTCGGGTTGAAGCTTATGCAATTCAAGTTCAAGATCCAAGTTTAGCTTCATCCATAACGTGTATCAAGTTGAGCTCAATGAAGATCAAGATCAAGCTTGGGTAATTTAGTTTAGGATTTATATTATGTGTGTTAGTACTTTAAGCTCAATATAATATACACACACATTTTATTGGTTTCTTCGTATATATATAGTCATATATATATACACAAGTTTTGGTTTCTATGCATATATATAGTTATATATATACATACATAGTTTTTGGGTTTTCATGTTTATAAATATGAAATCATATATTTCATATTTACTATTGTGTTTTTGAAAACATTGCATAGAATATGTAATTTTATGAAAATATTATCTTATTAGTTTATAGACTTCAATATCAGTTTATACATGTTTTTCTAAGTCTATAAAAACATTTCACAAAGTTTCAAAAGTTGGTTTATGTCAAAACATCAAAATTCAAGTATCTCATATTTTCATGTTTTGGACTATTTTGTAAAATAATGATATTTTTCATTTGAGAGGTCCTTTCTAATAACCAGTCACTGTAGCATGTTTATTATCATGTCTACAATCATTCCCCAAAGTTTTATATTTTTTGGAATTTATTTGATATTTTTAAACAGGGTTTTAAAATCAGAAAAACAGTTTTCAAAATCATTTTCTGAAGTATCAGTTATCGGTCGACCGCTCGTTTGATTTCTCGTCAATTTGCTACAGAGAGTTGGTCGGTCGACCGGTCCGGTCGACCGAAAGCTTCATCTGTCGACCGACGAGATTTCCAGTCGACCGACAATAGATCCGTTGGCTACTAACGGCTCTTTTCTGAGCCGATTTTATCTGGGCTTTTTTGTCTTTCTCTTGAGTGGTTTTGGCTGAGATTTCAAGTGGGTATATATACCCTATTGCTGCTCTCTTTCATTTTTTAACAAGAGATAAGTTTTTAAGAGGTTTACAAGTTTTTGTTTAAGGGTTTAGTGTTTGTTTAAAAAGCTTTTAAGCATTTACAAGAGTTTGGTTTGTGGAGCAAATTCCACAAGAGCAAGTGGAGATCATCCTTGGTTTTTGAGCATTCATTCTTCTCCCTCTCTCTCGTCATCTATAGAGAAGTTTCCTTAAACTCAATTCTAGCATTTTATAAGTTTATATTGTTTTATCTCTTTGTTCACACACAACCTATTGAGCTTATAGTATTTACATTCATAGTATATTTTGGGTTGTGGGGTTTGTGACTTAGAGTTGTGCCTAATTGAGTTCTCACCTTGTTAGAGAGAACAATCATTTATTATATTGTGCTTATCTTGAGAATCACTTTGTAATACACTTGTACACCGAGTGAGGAGTGTGTGGTGAGAGACGGGGTCGAATCCAAGAGGAGTGGCATCAGTTGATGTGCCTAGGGAGAGGTTGTAACCGAGCACTTGAGGAGGAGGACACGGGCTAGGACCAACACTTAGTGTGTGAGGTGTGATTGTATAGTGATTGTATTATGAGGTGTAAACGTTGTTCGGGTGAACGTAGAAAACCCGGTTGTGATAGTGGAGATCTCCTCGAGGTGAGGAGCGGAGACGTAGGTCGTGGGGACCGAACTCCATAATCATATTGTTTGTTTGTGATTGCATTGGCGCACTTACTTTTATGTTCATATCTTATATCGCCTTTGTATATTGCTTGTTGATTATATTGCCCACTATCTAGTTTAGATTGTTTACCCTTGAGTTTATATATCATTGCACATACATTGCCTATATCTCTTTGTTAGGATATATCTTGTTGTTCATATTGCTTATCCTAGCTTACATATCTTGTTGTATTTCATACTTGCTAGGATAACTTGTTAATTAGTTTTAATTGGCTTTTTAATCGGATTAGATTAGCATAAGACCCTAATCACCCCCCCTCTAGGGTCTAACAGTTAGGAGGATCATATACCATTGATCTAGTTTTCCAATAACAACAAATATCAATCGACTATAGGTATGACTCCTTATGAGGCATTGTATGGGAGATCGTGTAGATATCTGATTTGTTGGGCAGAGCCGAATGATAGCTTACTACTTGGACCAGACTTTGTTAGGCAAACTTTAGAAAAGATAGCATTAATTCAGGAGCGCGTTCTTGCAGTCTAGAGTCTGCAAAAGAGTTACACAGATCAGAGGCGACGACTCTTAGAGTTTCATGTTAGAGACTATGTTTTGTTGAAGGTGTCACCTATGAAGGGTGTTCAACGATTTGGCAAACGGGGAAAGCTTGCCCTAAGATATGTTGGCCTGTTCCGGATTTTAGATCGTGTTGGAGCTATTTCATACTGATTAGACCTTCCAACGTCGATGTCCGAAGTGCATGATGTTTTTCATATTTCTATGCTCAAGAAATACTTACGCAATGAAGAGCAGTAGAGAGTATTTGATGCGCCATATTTAGAGCTTCAGGTGGATTTGACCACCATTGAGATCCCAATTCACATTCCTGCCAGAGAGGACAAGAAACTCTAAAATAAAGTGATCTCATTAGTTAAAGTGTAGTGGAACCGGAAAGGAGCTGAGGAAGCTTCTTGAGAGCGTGAGGAGGATATGCATCACGACTATCCACACCTGTTCGAGCAGGTATATTATGAGTTATAACATTAATTATTTGTATGTTAACTGTATAGTCACATTTACTCTTAACGATGGAATGTGGGTATTAACACTTAGCTCCTAATCATTCGAAACATATAGTATATACATGGAGGGTTCCTTGTTTGGATTTTTATCCCGATGTACTAGTTCTGTTTAATTAGAGGTTAAGTGAGTATTCACATTCTAAATCTTAAGTGTAAATATTGCGTATATGACACATGCTTCATGATTTATAAATGCCGAATTTCGAGGACGAAATTCTTTTAAAGGGGGGGTGAATGTAAAACCCCATAAATTTAATAATAATATGGAAAGTAGTATTAAATAAATTTTTTATGGTTGATATCATTCTGAGATGAATGAGTATGTTTGAAATTGATTTGAGATTGAGTACGTATATATAAGTGTTAATATATAAGTGTAAACATGCGTGTATGCATGAATCAGTCGACAGAAAACATTACACTGGTCAGTCGACTGATGCCAAGTGATTGGTTGACCGATGGTCCCTGATCGGCTGACAAATGGCCCCTGATCGATCGACTGATGATCTCTGATCGGTCGACTGATTCTTGGCATCAGTCGACCAACGAGTGCACAGAATCTGGGTTTCAGGTCGGGTTAGTTTTGAGCCTGTTTGATCACACACCTATACATATATTTTAAACCCAATTCTTCTCCTCTTTTATTTTGTATTTTCCACGTTGATCAGTAGCCTCACCCCCTCAAAAACCCTAGAGTTGTCTCTTGTGAATTTGGAGAACTTTGAGGAGCAAAAACCTAGAGGAGGGCGAGATAGTGGGCATTTGGTGAAGGAGGATCATATCTCTCACGTGCATGGAGTTTCAACACGAATTTTGAGGCAAGTTTCATCTCCTCCAAACTCATCCCTTATTTTTCTTGGTTTTATTGGATTTCTGAAACCTATTTTATGAGTAAAGATCACACCTTTGACGTGTAAGATATAAAGATTTGACCTTTCTTATTTAAAAGGGTATGAAGATGGTGTCTTAAATTAGGGTTCATGATCTGAAGTTGATTTAATATGAGTTTTTTCTGATTTAAATTTGTTTTCATGATGAAATTAGAAATAAAAGCATGCTAGGCTTTCTAGTTTCCTTCAAATTTGATAATTGTGTTTCCATGTAGCAAAGTAAACCCTAAATACCTTAAATAAGATTTCGATGTTTAATGAATTTATGAGAATATTTAACTTTACTCATGAAATCTGGAAATTTTGCTTTGGTCGGTCAACTGATCAAAGTAATCAGTCGATAGATTGGCCCCAGTCAGTCAACCGACGTAGGCATTCGGTCGACCGATCAAGGTTGATTCATTGTGCATGTGTTGTGCACGTCACCATCGGTCGACCGATGGGATACAATCGATCGACCGTTCTTGTGTAGTTTTGTACACTTTGTTCTTTTCTCACCTGTTTTGATCGCACATATGAATAACAAGTCGCACATTGATACACGTGTGTTGTTTACGAGAGTGCACATTTTGCATTTTGAGCACGCACGAGCTTTTAGAGTTGCATAATTTAATCTTTGAGTTTTCCATGATAGAGAGTGATGTATATTGCATTTCATAATAGATTGGATGTTTAAGTGGGGTTAGTTGGTATCTGGCAATGAGACCGCGGATGGACTACACTTAGAGTGCATTAGTTGGTATACTGCAATGACATCGTAGTAGACTACACTCTGTTATGCATTATTGTTTTTGAAATAGGTTGATATGCCTATTTCCACAGGGCGATTGAGTAAGGTAGTGAGTCATAGGATATTGTGAGCGTCTTAGTCAGCATCATTATTTTTTTTATATAGAGAATCACATAGATTTGTATTTATGCTCCCATGATATCTACCACGAGTGTAGGGTATAAGACTGCGGTTGTCATACACGACGTATACTATACGAGATTCTTTTATCGGATTTTGATCCTTGTTACTTTGTCACTTACCCAAGGATAGTGTGAGGTATTTTTGACATGACTTGGTTTTGATGAGACTTGGCAGTGTATTGCTTTTATTGATTATTGTATTCATACGATCTTGTTGTTAGGATTTAGCGATTCACAATTTGAGATACATGGGTATATACATGAGGGTTTTCTTGTTTGGATTATATCGCTCGAGGTACTCATTCTCGTGTTGTGGATTTTTAAATCTTAATTCCTCTTAGTTCAGGATAGATGATTTATATATCTATATGTACTAACTTGTAGTTTTGTACTCCTATTCCCTCCCTCTTGGGAGGGGGGGTGGAGATGTTCTCGCTAGCGCTTTGACACTCGTTGTTTCCCCTCTTTTCAGGCAGCGAGTCAAGCATTCGGAAAGTCACAGGTTGACGAAGATGCAGTTTAACTCGTCATCATTTATTTACTAGATATTTAGTGCTTCACAATTGATATTTATGAGTTAAGTTTTCTTTTAGAAATGTATTTCATATTGGAGGCTGGGTGTCTTAGTACTGTATTCAGTTGACTCTTGTATTCAGAAATGTCTTAGTACTGTATTCAGTTGACTCTTGTATTCAGAGATTTATTACTTTATTTCAGATTGTTAGATATACTTCTTTGTTTCTGTTGGAACACGTTTATATTTATTATTGGATCTTCTCTATATGGTGTTCCTTGCGTTATTATCTTTATCCTATCTGCTTTGTACCTACACTTGATCATTATTTAATTTCAACTAAAGAGATATTACTGTGATGGTGAAACATGTTGTTGCATAGTATTGGGTGCATGGTAGGTTTGACATCATTGGGTGCACCTTGGACTGCAACCTTGTATGAAATCAGGGGTGTCACATAATAACAATGAAA
Source organism: Asparagus kiusianus (assembly GCA_022839385.1). NCBI lineage: Eukaryota > Viridiplantae > Streptophyta > Magnoliopsida > Asparagales > Asparagaceae > Asparagus > Asparagus kiusianus. The sequence continues at coordinate 38,301 of BQKN01000210.1, forward strand.
AATAAGGAAGAAAGTGAAAATATTTGTAATGAACCAATTGGGTCATCTGATGACGTTTGGCAAGACCTCTCTTACACACAAAATGTGATGCTTGATATCACTAATCCCGATACTCAAGCAAACATTCTGAATCTTACCACATATGGAGGCTCGAGCTCAAATAAGCAATCAAATACAAGACAAACTATAGCAAATATACTCAGTCGATGCCGTGGAAAATAATTATCATAGGTATGAACTATGTTACAATGCATTATTATTTTCTAAATTTCCTAATAAAATCAATAATGCTTTTCATACTATACCTATGAACTATGTTATAATGCGCTATTATTTTCTAAATTTCCTAATAAAATCAATAATGCTTTTCATACTAACTTACCTTATGTGCATGTATATATTTCTTATTAATTATGTTAAAAATTTAATTTGCAGATGAGGAATGTGAGACTCCTTAGTGAGGACCATGATCGATCACGGAGTATCACCCCCGACACATGTCATATTGAGGAGACGCCACCATCTCCTTATGCAGGTATAAACTATTTAATACTTTAATATATTTTATAAATTATTAGTTATCTAGCTCATATTGTTCTTTTGTTGCAGACGTGGGTTATTCAACAACCGGCCCCTCTGATGCACCACCAAAACCATCCCCTGGAACATGTATTTAGTATATAATAATTCATAATGATCAATTTAAATTTTATATTAACTATCCTCTTTTATTGTGTAGATAATTCGTGGACGCCATCATTTCCTTCCTCTACATTTCAGATCGACTTGCGTTCAAAGACACATGAGTTTCGCAGTTTACCCTTCCCTCCGAACTCGATTAACTCCAGAGCTAAATCAATGAAGCATCACTCACGTGCTGCAAGAAGGTTGGAGGAATTGACGCCTATGTTGGAGGCTAGAAAAGTCGTTGCACTCGCAGCCAAAGAAAGGGAGAAAGCGAATGGTAAATTTAATAAATAGTATGACTATGAAGTCTCATAAAGTTATAATCTGACAAGGAAAATTAATAATACCGACAAACTTGAAGGCAAAGTTAGCATATGGTACTTTCTGTGATCATTATAAGGATAACGAGAAGAATCAAGATAAGATCAAGGTAAATCTCGAGTTGGTAATTATAAATTATTTAAAAATATTAAATGTATTTCTTTCTTAATTTTATTTAAATTTTCTTAAATCTATTCCCAATGTTGTAGTTCTTGTAAACTTATATTTGTACTTTAGGAGGGTTTTAAGCTGCAACCAATAAGACTGCAACACCACATATGTCATAGGAGGAAGTACAAGGCGAGCCGGACCCTCACATGCTATCTCCAGAGGATAACATCACTCTCACTCAGAACGTATTGGGATATAATAAGTAGGGATGGTAAACAATCGAATCGAATCGAATCCTACGTCCATATTTATATTTGTTTAAAATTATTGAATTCGAATGCAAAATCTAATATTCATTTCCACCCTAACAATAGGAGAGGAAGATATCCACTGCATGGTGTTTGAGATTCACCGGGCATAAGCATAAGATCTGTAAAACCCTAAAAAATTTGTGATATATATATAATTAATATGTGATTAATTATGATATATGGATTTTTATTTTAATAAATATAGTTAAATAGTATGTGAGTAGTATACCATGTGTTTTGAGTATAAACAAGTTCATTTGTGAGAAAGAAAAGAGTCAAAACATACACAATGGCCAAATATATATAGAGCTGGAAAATTCCAGTCCGGTTGACAGTCGCGGTCGAATGCAGACAGTCAACCGCAGACGGTCAACCACCACGCTCGACCGTGAGACCTGCAAAAGCTTTTCTCCTGTTTTGAGTTGGTTTCAGATTTTTTAAGACCATATTCATTTCTTTGGTTTATATATCAATCTTTCATGAATTTTCTTAGTTTTCTAAGAACCCTAACAGCCACCAAACCCCCATAAACCCTAACTTGATTCTTGAAGAAGATTGGAGGCTTTTGAGCGGGATTTCGTGTGGTTTGTGGCTTTTGGAGTAGAGATCTTCTTTGGTTTGGCATCTTAAACATTTTTCTACAAATCTTAGGCGAGTTCATCTCTACTAATCCCCCTCCTAGTTTTTAAAACGTTTTTAAAGAGTTTTTAACATGTTTTATAGAGCCAAATTGACTAGTTTATGAATAAAAGTCAATTCTTTTATATTATATGTATAAAGACTAGGTCTTTCCATATGAAAAGGTTTGAGAATGAATTTACAGAAGTATTTAAGATCAGAAAATGATTTAAAACGTTGTTTAAATTGTCGAAAGATGATTTGTTCTTCGTTTTGAGTTTTTATGCATGATTTAGGGTTTTGAATATGAATTTAATGCGAATAATCATGCTATTTATGTTGAGTTGTTTTCAGAAGTTTTTATCTACTGTTGACATGCTTTCATGCAAGTTTCACATGTTTAAACAAGTTTGAATCACTGAATAATCGACATGAACACAACGTGGTGCAGAATATGCACAAACTGGAAAATCAACCCACGGTCGACCACGCCTTAGTGGCGATCGACCGCGTGCAGGGCAGAGGCCTGGGTAGGCCCTAGAACCCTTCGTGGTCGACCACAGCATAATTGCGGTCGACCGTCAAACTGTATATCGGCCTGTGCATGTTTAATTCGATTGTTTTGGTTTTCGAGCGAGTCTCTCGATCTTATACTGTTATGATACAATGTTTATGAGTAATTTAACACATGGGATGTCAGTGAACACCAGATATGAACACGCACACCAAGATATGTGAGCGTATGAATATGTTGTATTAACATGTTTTTTTTTGACATAATTTAATTCCATAAATAAATATGAAGAGTATAGCAAAATTTCATGTTTTCCGAAATAGGGAGATGAAACGTATTTTCGTAGGGCAATTGAGTAAAAATATTACAAAAGTATCATCATATTATATATACGGAATAGAGAAATAAAACTCATGCGATTGAGTAAAAACATTACAAAAGCATCACCATTTCATGTATCCAGGATAGGGATATAAAACCTATAGCCGCAGAGCGATTGAGTAAGAATATTACAAGAGGATCACTAATGCACATGAGATGCACACTTATAAGTATTATAAAATTATAGTTTTGCTTCCATTTTGGAATACTCGTAAGTAGGGTGTTTTCTCTGAGACTATGGCTTACATGACAGGGCTTGTGATTAATCTTTGTTTTGAATGAGTTTCTCTTATGTTAGATCTGTCTACCCGAGTGTAGATCGGGATGAGATATTTATTCTACAGGTTTGAGGTTTGGAGTGTTACCTTTTTGTTTATTGTTCTTTTCCATTCATAGAGTTTGGAATTAGTATTTAGGGAGTCACAATTTGAGACATGGTATATACATGAGGGTTTCCTTGTTTGGATTATTCGCTCGACGTACTAACTCTCGTGTTGTGGATCCCTAAATACTAATCTCCAGTTAGATTTCTATGAATGATTTTATACTTATATATTGTCTGTATTTTCTATATACTCATAACCCTTCCCCTGGGGAGAGGTGGAGATGATCTTGCTATAGCGCTTTGACGCTCGTTGTTTTCCCCCCTTTCAGGCAGCGAGTACGGCGCATGGAGAGTCTCAGGTTGATAGGATTTCTTCATAGTTTCTATCTAGCTATTTATTATTTTAGTAGTTATTACAGAACTCCATAGTTAGTTGTTTATGTTCAGACTCTAGACTTGTATTTTATTTTGTAGAGGCTGAGAGCCATAGTGATACTTTATTTGACTCATTATACTTGAGGTTTATTTCAGACTCATAGATATTTCTATTTTAGTTGGGCTCACTGATGATTATTCTCTTATTGCTTCTGTGTACATCTGGTTTGTTCTATCTCTATTATTTGCTTGTCGGTACTTTCACCTATTTGTTATTTCCACTAGAGAGATAGTGACTGTGATGGTGAAACATGTCATATAGCATGGTGTTTGGTGCTTGACAGGTTTGACATTTTGGATTTCGCCTTGGACTGTAGCCTTACGTGAAACCTGGGGCGTCACTGTTGGTATCAGAGCTCTAGTTCCAATATCCTTAGGATCATTCATGTGTCATATTATGGAGTTAGGATAGAGTTTCCTAGGAATCATGTATACAGTCCGTTAGGAATTCCTAATATGAGTGAGGACGTATTATATATGTACGCAGAAAATTACAAATTTTTTTTATGATGAACTATTTGCTCGAATAATAAAGCATGCTATGAGATATATGTGATACGATTTACTTATTGGTATACATTATATCTTTTCCTGCTTGAGATTCTATTTACTACGTAATAAGCTCTACTTCTAAATTATAGATGTCAGGAAGAGGACGTGGACGCCGAGGTACTCTTGCTCAGGGAGTTGAGCAAGCCGATAGAGAGCTTGAGCCAGAGCAGGCTCTATAGTGCTTAGTGGATCTCATAGCACCATTAGCAGCTTGACTGGTAGCTATTGAGGAGCACTTAGCAGATTAGGTTTGATAAGGAACACTCATTCAGGAGGAGATGTCAGAAGGGACACCGATAGTCACACCACCATCATCAGTTGATGATGGAATGGCTGAGCGGGAGGCTTGGCTTCGTTTGGTAGAGAGGTACCAGAAGTTGAAGGCTCCAGAGTTTCATGTTTCGACTGATTCCATTGTGGCACACAAATGGAAAGAAGATGTAAGCAACATTTTGGACATGCTTAATATGGATACTGTGCAAAAGCAGAGGTTAGCAGCTTTTAGCCTCAAGGGCGATGCAAGAGGATGGTATCGGCTTCATTTTACTCCAGAGCAGAGGTTGACAGCCTCGTGGGAGACTTTTGTGTATTTCTTTGAAGAGCAGTATGTTTCGGTTGTAGCAAAAGCCGGGAAGGAGTTAGAGCTGGCTCGATTGGAGCAGGGGGATATGTCTATGATGGATTTTGAGAATAAATTCATGTCACTACTTAGATTCACTGGCATGTGGTACACCAATGAGAGGCAGGCTCAAATGTTCATGATGGGACTTCGCCCAGGTTTACATAGATATCTAGTATCTCAGAGGTTCCATTCAGTACGGGAGGTGGCAGATGCTGCCATAGCTCAGGAGACAGACAAAGCTATATTTATTAAGGGCAAATATGGTAATGCTAAGTCAGGACAGTCCGAGGATAAAGATAAAGGTAAGATACCTTTTTCAGGCTCAAAAGGACCCCAGCATCAGAGTAAGGCTCCACATCAGCAGGGTCCCCATAAGAAGGGCAATCAGCAAGATCAGAGGGTGCAACAGCAACGTCAATTTTATGCAGCTTGTTTCAATTACAACAAGCTTGGTCATAGAGCAAAAGAGTGCCACAGGGCACCCACAGTAGGCCAGCAGGGCAGAAATTAGTAGCAGTAGCAGAACCGCACTCAGGGTCGCGGTCAGGGTTAGCAGTTGAGGATTAATGCACCTCCAGCAGTCCCGAGAATTGATGGACAGATACGAGCAATCCAGGAGACCCAACAAGGATAGATAGTCCCATACATTCCAGGTGATACAGCGCAGCCGACTGGTAGAGTGTATGCAGTTGTTCCTCATGATCATGGCCCGAGCGGGACAGTGGTGGAAGGTATTTTCCTTATGAATTCCTTTCCAGCACGTATTCTTTTTTATTTTGGCGCTTCACATTCTTTTATCTCCTACGATTTTACGGTTAGACTCCAACTTGTGGCACAGACATTAGATTTTCCTGTATCTGTATCTACTCCTTTAAGGGAGACGTCTCTTTTAGAGAGTGTTTGTAGGATATGTATCGTCGGTTTGGATGATTCTGAGTTTGTGATAGACCTGATCGTGTTGCGTATGTCTAAGTTTGATGTTATCCTTAGTATGGATTGGCTATCTTCCTACCATGTGAGTATCGACTATTTTACGAAGACAGTCAGTTTGCGAGCATATGATGGATCTGAGTTAGTGGTAGCAACCTCCAGAGATAACCAGTTTGCAGAGTCATATCTGACATACGTCGAGGAGGTGATGTTGCGGGATCTAGGCGCAAATTTGAGTGAGATGCGAGTAGTTTCAGAGTACCAGGATGTTTTTCAAGACATACCAGGATTACCTCCAGTGAGAGAGGTCAAGTTTTGTATAGAGTTGCAGCCAGACACCGCGCCGATTTCCTGAGCTCCTTACCGTATAGCGCCTGCTGAGATGAGGGAGTTACAAATCCAGCTAGATGAGTTGTTGTCTCAGGGATTCATTCGACGAAGTCACTCTCCGTGGGGAGCACCGGTCCTCTTTGTGAAGAAGAAGGACGGGAGTATGCGATTATGCATTGATTATCACGAGTTGAACAAGGTCACTATCCGAAACAGGTACCCATTACCAAGGATCGATGACTTGTTCGACCAGTTGCTGGGAGCTCAGTGTTTTTCGAAGATAGATCTTCGTTCCGGTTATCATCGATTACAGGTTCGGGAGATGGATATTCCCAAGATCGCCTTCTTGACTTGATATGGGTCTTTTGAGTTTCTTGTCATGCTATTTAGGCTGACCAATGCACCTGCAGTATTCATGGATTTGATAAATTAGGTTTTTCGTCCATACTTGGACTAGTTCGTGATAGTTTTCATCGACGATATCGTCATATATTCGAGATCGAAGGCTGAGCACGAGCAGCATTTGAGGTTGGCATTGCGGACTTTGCGAGAATACCAGCTGTATGCCAAATTTATCAAATGTGAATTATGGTTATTGGAGGTCAGATTTTTAGGCCATGTCATCAGCCGAGAGGGCATTGCAGTAGATCCGGCTAAAGTAGAGGCCATAATTGATTGGGAACCACCAAAGACAGTTACAGAGATTCGTAGCTTCTTAGGTCTGACGAGCTACTACAAAAAATTTATTCAAGACTTCTCGAAGATTACGACGCCACTTACACACCTTACTAAGAAGGATGTACCATTTGTTTGGGCTACAGAATGTCAATAGGCCTTTAAGACATTGAAGACTAAGTTAACTTCAGCACCAGTATTGATTATTCCCAACAGTGATAAGACTTTTTGGTCTACACTGATGCATCCTTATCAGGTCTTGAAGGTGTATTGATGCAAACCCAGAGAGTTGTAGCCTATATTTCGAGACAGTTGAGGACTCATGAACAGAATTATCCCACGCATGATTTGGAGCTAGTAGCAGTGGACTTTGCACTAAAGGCGTGGTGGCATTATTTGTACGGAGTACAATTTGAGTTATTCACAGATCACCAGTGTTTTCTTAGGAGCTTTATCAGTACAGCCATCTTAGGGAAATAGAGTAGTCGGAGCTCAGTTAGAGGATTCTTGGATTCAAACCCGCAAGGGGGAGATTTTCAAAGAACCCAAGGATGATTGGACTATTGGAGTAGATGGAGGCCTTCAGATGAAGGGTAGGATTGTCATACTGAATAATCTACAGCTGAAAAGGGAACTTTTTAACGAGGCACATCATAGCAGATATATAGTGCACCCAGGCACGACGAAAATGTACAAGGATCTGAAGAGGAAATTTTGGTGGAGTGGTATGCGCAGAGAGATTGCAGATTATGTGGCTAAGTATTATACATGCCACCAAGTTAAGGCAGAACATCAGAGACCTACAGGAACCCTACAGCCTTTACCCATTTCCGAGTGGAAGTGGACAGATATTTCTATGGATTTTATAGTAGAGTTGCCTAAATCAAAGAAAGGAAATGATTCTGTTTGGGTGATAGTAGACAGACTGACAAAGTCGGCGCATTTCTTACTTGTGAGGATGACTTATATGGCAGATACATATGTGAGGATTTTTATTTAGAGATTATCAGAGTGCATAGAGTTCCGGAGACGATTGTATCAGATCGGGGCTTAGTCTTCACATCCCATTTCTGGAGGAGTTTTCAGGATGCTTTTGGTAGCCAGTTATCATTCAGAAGTGTATTCCACCCCCAGACAGATGGTGAGACCGAGAGGGTGAATCAGGTATTACAGGATATGCTGAGAGCATGTGTTATAGATTTTCAGGGTAGCTGAGAGGACTACATCCCATTGATTGAATTTGCATATAATAATAGTTATCAAGCTACCATCGGAAAGGCACCGTACGAAGCCTTATGCGGGAGGCCTTACAGATCGCCTATATGTTGGGCAGAGCCAGAGGATAGTCTATTACTTGGCCCAGAGCTAATTAGGAAGACCATGAAAAAGGTGGCATTGATTCGGGAGCGCATTCTTACTATATAGAGTTGGCAAAAGAGTTATACAGATCAGCAGAGACGACCCTTAGAGTTTCAGGTCGGAGACTTAGTTATGTTAAAAGTATCACCGATGAAGAGCGTTCAGCGATTCGGTAGACGGAAGAAGCTTGCCCCGAGATATGTTGGTCCCTTCAGGATTATCGAGCACATTGGAGTTGTTTCTTATAGATTATACCTTCCAACATCGATGTCAAGTATACACGATGTCTTTCATATTTCGATGCTTAAGAAGCATTTGCGTGACGAAGAGCAGCAGAGGGTGATTGATTCACCAGAGGTTGAGATCCAGGATGATTTGACTACCATGGAGATTCCGGTATGCATTCTTGCTAGAGAGAATAAAAATCTTAGAAACAAAGTCATTCCATTAGTGAAAGTCCAGTGGAACCGGCAAGGAGATTTTTTGGAAGCGTGAGGAGGATGTACGTCACGACTATCCGCACCTGTTTGAACAGGTAAGATGTTGATATTTAAATGTGCTTATATGTGTTGATAGATGTGATTGCATGTGTTGTTTAGTCACGTTTATACTTAACGCTAGAATGGGTCATTCAACACTTAGCTCTTAATTATTCGGAACATATGGTATATATATGGGGGGTTTCTTGTTTGGATTTTTCACCCGACGTACTAGTTCCATCTAATTAGGGGTTAAGTGAGGATGCACATATTTTAGATTGGTTAAGTTTAAATGTGGCCTATGATTTGTATCTAGAAGTTAATGGTACGAGATGTGTAAGAGAGGCTTTCCTTGTATGGATTATCCCCTCTTACTGATTTTCTTATATTATTAATTCCTATGATACGACTGAGGAATTTCGAGGACGAAATTCTTTTAAGGGGGGGTGAATGTAAAACCCCA
>BQKN01000210.1:47813-80853 GCA_022839385.1 Asparagus kiusianus
GAACCCTAACAGCCACCAAACCCCCATAAACCCTAACTTGATTCTTGGAGAAGATTGGAGGCTTTTGAACGGGATTTCGTGTGGTTTTTGGCTTTTGGAATGAAGATCTTCTTTGGTTTGGCATCTTAAATATTTTTCTACAAATCTCAGGCAAGTTCATCTCTGCTAATACCCCTCCTAGTTTTTAAAATATTTTTAAAGAGTTTTTAACATGTTTTATAGAGCCAAATTGACTAGTTTATGAATAAAAGTCAATTCTTTTGTATTATATGTATAAAGACTAGGTTTTTCCATGTGAAAATGTTTGAGAACGAATTTACAGAAGTATTTAAGATCTGAAAATGATTTAAAACATTGTTTAAATTGTAGAAAGATGATTTGTTCTTCATTTTGAGTTTTTATGCATGATTTAGGGTTTTGAATATGAATTTAATGTGAATAATCATGTTATTTATGTTGAGTTGTTTCCAGAAGTTTTTATCTACAGTTGACATGCTTTCATGCAAGTTTCACATGTTTAAAACAAGTTTGAATCACGGAATAATCGACACAACGTAGTGCAGAATCTGTACAAACTGGAAAATCGGGCCACAATCGACCGTGCCTTAGTGGCGGTCGACCGCGTGCAGGGCAGAGGCCTGGGTAGGTCTTGGAACCCATCGTGGTCGACCGCCGCATAATTGCGGTCGACCGCCAAACTGTATATCGGCATGTGCATGTTTTGTTCGATTGTTTTGGTTTTCGAGCGAGTCTCTCAACCTTGTACTGTTATGATACAATGTTTATGAGTTGTTTAACACATGGAATGTCAGTGAACACCAGATATAGACACGCACACCGAGATATGTGTGCGTATGTTTAGAATATGTTGTGTTAACATGTTTTTTTTACATAATTTAATTCGATAAATAAATATGAAAGAGTATAGCAAAATTTCATGTTTCCGAAATAAGGAGATGAAACTTATTTCTGCAGGCGAATGAGTGAGAATATTACAAAAGTATCATCATATTATGTATCCGGAATGGGAAAATAAAATCTATTTTCGCGGGACGATTGAGTAAAAACATTATAAAAGTATTGTAATTTCATGTATCCGGATAGGGAGATAAAACCTATTGCCGCAGAGCGATTGAGTAAGAATATTACAAGAGGATCACTAATGCACATGAGACGCACACTTATAAGTATTATAAATTATAGTTTTGCTTCCATTTTGGAATACCCGTAAGTAGGATGTTTTCTCTGAGACCGTGGCTTACACGACAAGGCTTATGATTCATCTTTGTTTTGGATGAGTTTCTCTTATGTTAGATCCGTCTACCCGAGTGTAGATCGGGATGAGATATTTGTTCTACAGGTTTGAGGTTTGGATTGTTACCTTTTTGTTTATTGTTCTTTTTCATTCATAGTGTTTGGAATTAGTATTTAGGGAGTCACAATTTTAGACATGGTATATACATGAGAGTTTTCTTGTTTGGATTATTTCGCTCGACGTACTAACTCTCGTGTTGTGGATTCCTAAATACTAATCTCCAGTTAGATATATATGAATGATTTTATACTTATATATGTTAGACCCTAGAAGGGGTGATTAGGGTCTTATGCTAATCTAATCTAATTTTATGTCAATTAAAACTAATAATAAATTATTCTTGCAAGATAGATATACAATATGATATGAACAAGAATATGTGATATGAACAAGAATATGTAATATGAACAAAGAGATATACCAACATCCCATCTCCTCCTTGGGACCTCGCTCCAACTTCCACGAAGCCAAAGTTCTCTGCTTGATGCCGCCCGAGTCACACCCGAACCGGGCATTATGGGAGAAGGTTAATCGTCAGCTCGGTAATCAAGGTTGCCTTTCATCCAGCATAAATGCTCCCAATTCTTCAAACAACCACCACCAGATTCATCCTTTTGAAGAAGATGAATCAGAGGGCTCGTTTGAGACTGATTCACATCAGAACTCTCCCTTGGAAAGCTCACACGAAGATGTCAACCAGTGCCCTTTTCCTCTTCAGTCCTGTGCTTCTGAAGGGGAACAACTTAATGAGAAACCCCTCGGATTTCAAGGCCACATCTCCGATGTCGCCTTCTATCAACGGCCAATGTCTTAAAAAGGAATAAAAGGCAACCCGACGCATCTCCGATGTCGCCTTCTATCAACGGCCAATGTCTTAAAAAGGAATAAAAGGCAACCCGACGGTCCCCTTAGAGTCCAACTTAGGACCCGAAAAGGTCCTTCAACGCACAGATGATCTATAATTTTGGGTTGGTCAGGGTTATGGTCAATGATTTAGTTCCTTTCAGGTGGGACATAGGCTCTTGTGAAGTCGGAATGCTGCTGGCTATTTGCTGCAACAGCATAAGATTTTTTGCTGCTGTTTTGGGCGTGTGGGTGCTTCTTTGCTGTTGGTTTTCTCTACTGCAGGTCGTCACTCTGTTGGTAGCGTTTTTGGTCGCATTGGTGGCTTTTACTTGCATTCCTCGGACCATGGATGGATGGGCGCAGCTGAGGGTGTGCATCTGATGGTATCTGATCCATGGGGGGAGAATGCTTTTGGGGCTGGATATGGCATTTATCAAACTCATGAGTGTCGGCATTTTTTCATCTGCTGGTGTCGGTTCTCGACGAGGATTTCTTGGAACTTGTATTTTTTTTGTTCAGGAGCTATTCTATAGCTTACAAATCTTTAGTTATAATATTTGTTTAGTCACTAGACATTTTGTAAGAGTGAGGGTTATCTCACTTTTGACATTATCGCTCTCTTGAGGAGAGGCGAACCAGTGTAACTTTTCTGTTTATTTTATGATATTTTTATTCCAAAAAGAAAGATATATCCTAGCAAAGAGGTATATGATGAAATATACACAAGGATATATGAATTAACACAAGGGTAAACAATCTAAACTAAAGATATAATTGTGATAGGGCAATATAAACAATGCAAACATACAATATAATCACGGAGTTCGGACCTTCCGTCCTACGTTTCCGCTCCCTACTCCTGGGGAGAAATCCACTATCACAACCGGGTTTTCTACGATCACCCGAATAACGTTTACACCACACAATAACACAATGTAACTACACTCCACACCCTCTAAGTGTTGGTCACTCCGTGTCCTTCCTCAAGTGCCCGGATACAACCTCTCCCTAGGTTCGTCAACTGACGCCACTCCTCTTGGAAGCAACCATGTCTCTCACCACACACTCCTCTCGGTGTACTAGTGTAATACAAAGTGAATCTCACAATAAGCACAATACAACAAATAATTTGTTCTCTAATATAGATGAGAACACAGTGTAAGCTCACTCTCAATTATTACACAATCCCACAACCCAATTATACTATAAATGTAAATACAATAAGCTCAATAGGTTGTGTGTGAACAAAGAGATAAATCAAAATAAGTCTAAACTCAATTTAATCTAGTAATATAAATATGATAAGTTAAGCATAAATAAGCTAGATAAAGAGTTTAAGAAAACTTCTCTAAAACAAGAGTGGAGGGATGTAGATTGAAGCCCAAACAAGATTGATGATCTCCTCAAACTCTTGTGAAATTCTCTTCACAAACAAACTCTTAAACACTCTTTTAAACAAACACAAACAAGCTTAAATCCTTGTTAAACTCTTTTAAAATATCTCTTGGTAGTAGAAAATAGTTATGAAAAAGGGGTATATATAGGGAAGAAGAAAACAACCTAAAAAACCCCAAAAACCTACTAAAAAATAAAAATCAGCAAGTTACCGTAACTGTGCAACGGTAACTTCGGCGGTCGACCGTGACGGTCGACCGCGAGAAATAAAACAACAAAACTACTCTCTAGACTGCAGATGGTCGACCGTGGCAGTCGACCATACTGCAGCACGGTCGAATGTAGTGGTCGACCACGGTCGACCGCACTGTTCACGGACAGTTTCTGATTTTAACATATTCTGGAATTTTATGTATCTGACTTTGTAAAATCAATTAAAAATAATAAATCAACTTCAAAAATCATAAAATTTTGAAAAAAATGTTCTAGACATATAGATAAACATGTTAGAGAAAGAATTTCTGAAATATCACTTCCCAGTTGAGAGGAATAAATGTTTGAACATTTCTGAAAAAAACTGCAGAAAAACTCGATTTTGTAAATTCAATTAAAAATAACAAAACAACTCCAAAATTAGTAAAACTTGGGAAAATATTTGTATATATGATGATAAACATGTAAACGAAGAAATTTTTTAAATCACATATCCCAATTGTGAAAACGCATCAGTTTTGCAAAAACATGCTCGAACATGTGCACGAACATGAGCTTATTAAAAACTTGATTTTGTAAATTCAAATAATCATAACAAATTAATTCCAAAATTGATAAAACTTTGGAAAATATTTATAAACATGAAATTAAACATGTTAGAAAAGAATTTCTCAAATTGAATTTCCAATTTGTGAAAACTCATGTATTTTGCAAGTATGCCCAAAACATAAAAATGTGATATACATGAAATTTGATGTTTTAACATAAACAATATTTTAAAACCCTATGAAATAATTTTATAGACTTAATAAAATATGTATACAATGATTGTTAAATCCATAAACCAAAACTTGTGTATATATATAACTATATATATAAAAACCAAATATGTGTGTGTATATATGATTGAGCTTAAAGTACTAACACACATAATATAAAACATAAACTAAATATACCCAAGCTTGATAGATCTTCGATGTAGCTCAACTTGGTACACTTGCGGATGAAGCTAGAACTTGGATCTTCAATTTGAATTGCATAGGCTTCACTCCACAATTCCGTCAACCTCCATTTGATATGATCGGGAATGCTCGATTACATACATCCTCTAACATGTTGTTTGTCTATAATAAATAGAATTATACAAACACTAGACAAACAACTTTAGAAATAAATTATTTGTTAAATATTATCAAAACAAGAAGGCCAACAATATAATGTCTGTATTTTGTATATACTCCTACCCCTTCCCCTGGGGAGAGGTGGAAATGATCTCGCTATAGCACTTTGACGCTCATTGTTTTTCCCCTTTCAGGCAGCGAGTCCGATGCATGGAGAGTCGCAGGCTAATGGGATTTCTTCATAGATTCTATCTATCTATTTATTATTTTAGTAGTTATTACAGAACTCAATAGTTAGTTGTTTATGTTCAGACTCTAGACTTGTATTTTATTTTGTAGAGGCTGAGAGCCATAGTGATACTTTATTTGACTCATTGTACTTGAGGTTTATTTCACACTAATAGATATTTCTATTTTAGTTGGGCTCACTGATGATTATTCTCTTATTGCTTCTGTGTACATCTGGTTTGTTCTATCTCTATTATTTGACTTACGGTACTTTCACCTATTTGTTATTTGTACTAGAGAGATAGTGACTGTGATGTTGAAACATGTCGTAGCATGGTGTTTGGTGCTTGGCAGGTTTGACATTCCGGGTTTCGTCTTGGACTACAGCCTTGCGTGAAACCTGGGGCGTCACAAGATCATTCACAGCATCCTTCATGTCATCTACACCAACGAGAGCAGCACCAGGAAATTTGCAGGCTATGCCACTTGTTTTACGTGTCTCCACGTATTTGCATGGAAAGATTGAATCAGAGCTGCATGTTCAGGTGACTAAGGAGATGAGTAGTATTGAGGGCCCGCACGATGGACGAAGTCATGTCCTACATTATAAATTGTTTGGTCGGTATGATTCCCGCTGATCTGTTTGGCGATGTCATATCGCTTATAAACTCGGGCGCCAGTAATATCGACTTTGGGCAGAGCAGCACACAGGTATCTTATTTTCCCTCACATACTAAGGAAGTCCCAAAAAATTAATAGTTGCAAATATTTTTAAAAAAGTTAAAATCCTAAAATACTAATGCTAAATTGAATATTTAAGGAACTAGTATATTAAAAATTATTTATGTTTAGTATATTATCAAACTTCACATGATTCTAAAATGTAATCAATTTTACCTTCAGACTAGAAACATTGGAGGGAGCAGCACCGGTTATCATACGAGGGGTAGAGACGCTGCCGACGACGATGAGATGTGAGGTTTTTTTATTTTTAATGCACTGAATAGTTTTTTATTTGTTATAGTACTCTATGTTATTCATCTCGTGTTATGGATGGACTTGGTATTTCTAGTATATATATTCGGATAATATAAGTTTTTACTGAAATGTATATTAGCTTAGATTGTTGGATGTGTATATTGGACTGTATTGTTGGATGTTACTTTTTTATATTGGATTATTGGATGCGTGTATTTGATATGAATATTGATTATATTTGATTGAATGTGTTTATTAAATATACAAGAATTATGTATTCATGTGTATATCATGAATGTAATGTATAGGGAATCAACATCTTAAAAAGATTTTTTTTGCAGAAGAAAACACAACCTAGACGGAATTTCCGTCTAGGTTCAATCAACCTAGATGGAAATTCAAACTGTCTATGATATAAGCAACCTAGACGAAAAATCCATCTAGGCCGCAACCTAGATGGAAATTTCATCTATGTTGCAATCTAGATGAAATTTCCGTCTAGAAAGCAACCTAGACGGAATTTCCGTCTAGGTTGCTTCCTAGACGGATTTTAGTTATCCGTCTAGGACAAACAGTGGCGGAGCCACATGTATCTTGCCATGGGTAGCTGCCCAGGGCAAGATCCTAATATATATATATAGAGAGAGAGAAGCAGTGATGTCGAGAGAATACAATTAAAAAAAACAAGCAATAAAGTCCAGAAAAGTTGAGTGAAGTTGAGAGAAGGCTTCATCATTGGCTAAGCAAAGAAGAAGGGGAAAACAAACAGTGAAGTCTGCTCACTTTTCATAAAAATTTAGGAATTCCAGATTAACTTGGACTCCTTATGTAATGGCATTCAGGCTACTTTTGTTTCTTGCAGATGTTCTCTCGACTTCACTGTAAGATCCTCTTGCTCGATACAATCCCTTGAGTCCCTACAACAGCCCTCAGCCACCTTTAATTTTCGCCCAGGGCAAAAATTATTCCTGGCTACGCCACTGAGGACAAATTCCGTCTAGTTTGATCAACTCAGACGGATTTCCGTCTAGTTTGCCTCAAACTAGACGGAATTATCCTAGATGGACTTTTCTAGATGGATTTTCGTCTAGGTTAATTAACCTAGATAGAAATCTAAGCAACCTAGATTGGTTTTTTCGTCTAGGTTGCGCGTTTTTTTATTAGTATGATTGCTATTATTCCTTCTGCCAACTCACTATCAACATGTTAATATCTAGAAACATAATTGTTGTACAAAACTATCGAGAAAGGGGATTAGAAAAAGGCTTAAAGCATTTAAGCATCTTACAGTTTACATGACTCTGCACTTATATGCCGTATCTCTCTTCTTGACATTTAAACACCCTATAGTTTACATGACTTTGCACTTATATATCCTATCCTTTTCCTTGGCATGTAAACGCCCTATTGTCTCATAAACTAGCATTTTAGTACTTTCCTTAGTTAAATGCAGAAATATTATCATTATATATTGAAAATTTCCCCTAATAACTCTCGTGTGACTTGCATTTGATAAAAATTGATCAACTATGACCCAAAGACTATTATTTTCAACTAAAAACTTATTTTCGATCTTATTTTCTCCCACTTAGAGTTCCCCTTAAAATTATTTTTTACCTAATCATACCAACTTTAGGGATATAATTAACCAATTTTTGTCACGCGCATAACACATGGAAATTCTTAGAAGAATGTTTCAACATTTAACTAAAAGAAAATAGCAAAGTGTTATTTCGGAAACAATAAGGTATTTAAAAATCAAGAATGAAAAAAATAGGGTAGATAAGTGCAAAGTTAAGTAAACGATAGGGTATTTAAATGCCAAGAAAACAAAGAGGGTATATAAGTGCAAGGTCATGTAGACTATAAGGTATTTAAATGTCAAAAAGCATAGGGTATATAAGTGCAAAGTTCACACACAAACACACATCAGTTGCAGAAGCCCATTTGAACATAAGTAGCCTTCAGTATCTTCTATCATAGAAACCTTGACGGTTACCTCAATAAATTATTGAGGCCACGGAAGAGAAATTAAGGACGACTATAACATGTCAAAACCAATATTCGTGCTATACATGCGGAGAGATCTTGTACGCACAGTAGCACTTGAAACTAGCGCAAAGAAATCAATGTCACTTCGCATGTTTTGAGTTGTGTTTGCCAAACCCGTTGCTCGAGACCGTTAACCTCTCCGAGATACAACAGAAAGGATTGAATAATTACTCGTGGAACCTTAGGGGTGTTTGTTTCACCAAGGGCTAGGAATAGGATTAGGAATCCTATTTAATTTATGGATTCCAACCTAATCCATAAAAAATTTATGGACAAGTTTTAGTTTTATGGAATCCCATTTTTTTCGCTTTCAATGTTTGTTTCACCCAAATGATTAGTAATCTAACTTTTATAGAATTTGTCCAATTCCTAATACCATGTTTGGTTCAAGAAGAATATTTTTCTTGGGGTCGTTACTGTAGCAACGGTTAGCCCAATTTACATTTAAAAATCACTGTAGCAATGGATTGAAGCCACCAGATTCAAATTTCAAGCAAAAAACACTGTAGCAATGGCTATTTCCAGTTCTAAAAATTCAGATTTCAATATTCTTAGGATAATCACTGTAGCAACGGCTAGTTCAGGGGCATGGTGGCTATAAATTCACCTTGAGGCCTCAAAAATAATCCCATCATTCTCATTTTTCAGCAATAATAAAATTCCCATTGTCTTCAATTTGCTGCCCTGACATCAAGGATGATATCAGAAGAGTGCTGGCAGAATTATGAAGTTTATTGCGACTGCAATCTCCGAACACCGATGAAAGTGTGCAAGAATGGTAAAAATAAGGGTAGGTGTTATTGGGGGTGTGCAAAAATCCCAAATAAAGAATGCAATTTTTTCGAATGGGCTGAAGAAAGAGGAGAGTCATCAAGCACCCAAGGAAGCCAATATGTCAAAGAAAATAGGTACGGAGATAAATATATTTTGCAATCAAAGAAGCTAAAGAAAGAATTGAGACTTGTCGAAAATCAACTACTAGCTTGGAAATTTTCTGCAATTTTCTTAGCAATTTTTTGTCTTATTTTAATTATTACAAACTTCATGTCATGTACCTGTAATTGCAAAAACTATTGAGTATGTAACGAAAACTGTTGTTTGAATTGGGTACAAATTCTAATTGATATTGTATGGCTTAGTAATAGATCAACTTGTCATAATTGATTGCCCCACCTATAACTCACATGTTTATTACAGATTGCATTATAAGGATGAATTGCCTCGCCTAAACATTGTCAATTCAATGTAGGCTGCAATCTCATCCCTTTTTGCCTCATCTGGATATAATAAACAATGTAAGTTAGATTACATTCTCAGTAAACGCTGATCATCATCATTGCCACATATCAAGTGCAAGGAGCTGCACAAGCTCAAAACTAAACAGCAAGTAACCCACAGGCTCGAAAAAACAAAACAGCAACACACCCAGCAGCAAGGAGCTACACAAGCTCTTAACAAAATAGCAGCAAACCCAGCAGATAGGGGGTAAACAAGCAAAAAACCCCTGCTGCACAAGCTCCATATAACAGGCACAACCCCAAAGAGCATGAAAGATACACAAGCTCAAACAAAACAGCACCAAACCCCAGCTGCAGCAGGAGCTGCACAAGCTCCAAATAACAGGTATTTTCAACAAAGATTGGAGCTACACAAGCTCAAAAGAAAACAGCAACAAACCCCAGATGCAGCAGGAGCTGCACAACTGAGGAAAAACAGGCATAAACCCAAAGAGCAAGGAGTTACACAAGCTCAGAACAACACAGCAAGATTATCGAAGAGCAAGGAGCTACACAAGCCCCAAATAACAGCCACAAATCCAAAATAAATGAGCTACACAAGCTCCAAACAACACAGCAAAAAACACAAGAGCAAGAAGCTACACAAGCTCAGAACGAAACAGTAACAAACCCCAACACCAAGGAGCTACACAAGCTCAAAAACAAAACAACAACAACCCCAGCAGCAAGGAGCTACACAGGCTCAAAAACAAAACAGCAACAACCCCATTAGCAAGGAGCTACACAAGCTCCAAATAAAACAGCAACAAACCCAGCTAGCAAGGAGCTACACAAGCTCAAAAACAAAACAACAACAACCCCATGAGAATAGGAGCTACACAAGCTCCAAATAAAACAGCAACAAACCCAGCAAAGGAGCTACACAAGCTCAAAAATAAAACAGCAACAACCCCATTAGAATAGGAGCTACACAAGCTCCACATAAAACAGCAACAAACCCATCTAGCAAGGAGCTACACAAGCTCCAAATAACAGCAACAAACCCAAAGGGATTGAGGAGCTACATAAGCTCCAAACAACACAGCAAAAAACACAAGAGCAAGAAGCTACACAAGCTCCAAATAACAGCCACAAAGCCAAACTCAAGGAGCTACACAAACCCAAGAACAAAACAGCAACAAACCCAAAGGGATGGAGCTTCACAAGCCTTAAAACAAATCAGCAACAAACCCAAAGTGATTGAGGAGCTACACAAGCTCCAATTAACAAACACAAACCCAAAGGCAAAGAGCTACACAAGCTCCACGAACCTGATGGCAAAAAAACCCAAAGCCAAAGAGCTAATAAAGCAAAGGAGCAAAAAGCAAAGGAGCAACAACATATACGCGTGCACCTGACAACCAAAAACCCCCGGCAAAAGGAGCAACAACCCCATTAGCTTAACCTGTCATCAAAAGCAAAGGAGCAACATTAAGAACTCATTGGTCATGCCTATCCATACTTACCTGCACCAAAGTTAAAAAGTATCAATTCATTAATTACATGACGTCATAGCGTTTTCATAACAAGAAGTATTGCAACATTAATAGTTTGCAAATAACAAAATGATATATGCGCAACAACATATACGTGTGCACAACAAAATGCTCCATCAACATGTAATCCAAACCGCACAAATTAGTTAACAGACCAACCTTGGTCGTTAATCAGGTTGGTAATATACCTCTGCTGACCTTCTTTTCCTTTTATGAAAAACCTTCTAGCTTCACGTTCATTATCATATAAGTGATCTAAAATCCTATCTAGGAATTCCTCAGAATATTCATTCCTATGTTCCTTCAACGTTGCAGCCAACTGCTCAGTCCAATGAACAATGTGTTGATTTCTCATGGAGTGAGACATTGAGTCAACAAAGACACATAACATTTCCTCTTCACGATTTGATTTTTTAGGTTTCTTGTTAAAAGATGAATTCATGTTGTCTTTACTCTTAGACTTACATCTAGTCGGTTGTTGTTGGTTACAAGCATCAGATTGTGGTGTAGTTCCACTCTCCTCTGGAATTTCACTATCATCTTTAGGAATAGGTATGGACCTACTAGACCCAATGTTAGCATACACAGGCCTAACAAATTCACCCTTAGCTTGGTCATCACCCATGATAGTTTGTAAATTTTTGAAGTGAGGTAGGGGTTTGTTTATGTACGCTTTGAACTTAGATTTGGATTTGTCCTGCAATAACAAATAATCATAAGTTGTGAACCAAATGTATTAATTACTAATAATAATGTAGATGCTGAATGTTATACCTGAGACCACGATTTCAAGGTTTCGTCATCCAGTGTAATCATTTTATTTATTTCATCCCACCCGCTCCACTTATATCAAGGCAAGCCTTCATGTCATTGAATTTGTTTCTCAAGCATTTCAAGTGGTTAATGACATGTATATGAGTGAAATCAGTCCTAAATTGCATGTTAATTTTCATCGCTGCCATTTTATAAGCTTCTGCCTTGAATTTCTTGTCTGGCTTTAGCCCATCTAATGCTAATTCTGCAAGATAAGGAATGAGAACGTCATCGTGCTCTAGAAGCCAAAACTTATTAGCCACACCTCTTGAGTTCAACCTTGTCCCCAGGCTCGATTTCTTATGAGCTAATTTTTTTTCCCTTTTTTCATTGGTGAAGTGTGCTCCTCACCATCAACATCATGAATAACCTTCTCTGCTGAATCACCAGTGTTTGGTAAAAATTGATTAGGTCCACTACTTTGAGAACTGG
Organism: Asparagus kiusianus; assembly: GCA_022839385.1. NCBI lineage: Eukaryota > Viridiplantae > Streptophyta > Magnoliopsida > Asparagales > Asparagaceae > Asparagus > Asparagus kiusianus. The sequence continues at coordinate 59,980 of BQKN01000210.1, forward strand.
CTGTGGGAAATAGCAAACCTTGTGGACTGATTAACATGCTCACGTATCCCATTGGTTGTTGTGTCATTCCACCATAATTAACATCATATAATGAGAATGGTGAGAATGTATGATGGGGTGAAGAGAAAGGTTGTGGTTGAACAGGCGTGAAGTTCATGTTTATGTTAGCAGCTGGATTTGACGGAGCATTAGAATGAGAAGGCAGGGGCTGCTTATCTGCCTGATTGTTAACCATACCTAATATATATTGAACAAGTAGACATTATTATTAAAGAAATCTAAATCAATATATAATATGCATGCATTTAGCAATTTGCGTTAGAAAAGGAATATACGAAACGCATACATGTATAGAAACAACATGAAAAGAGAGAAGATGATAATCGTAGTAATGTTTAGTACATGCTAAGAAACATTAAAATGGATAGTTGCGAACAATAAGAAAATAATACAAGTTATTACATCGAGATAGAATAAACATCACATTAAGTTAAACCACTTTCCATTGCGTTACCACCATTATACTTTGCACAATAATCCACCCACATCGCCCAAGCACTTTGATCTCGTAGCTCCTTCCATTCATTTCTTTCATCTCGATCCTCTCTCTGTGTCCTAGTTTGAGTATAATCCACCACACTTGAGTCATCTTCATTTGTCACTTCCCCATTATCTTCATCAATGTCTATATTTTCATTTAAAATATCATCATCTGGATCTTCTATAGCAATAAAATTGTGTAACACGGTACACGCTAGTACAATGTCCACTTGAGTGGGAAATGGATAATTTAGCTTCGCCGATAGTATTTTAAACCGGTTCTTCAATATACCAAATGTGCATTCAATTTTTGATCTTAAACTTGAATGCCTTAAATTAAACAACTCTTTTATATTCTTTGGTGTCCTACCGGTGTGCTCTTTTAAATGATATCGTACACCGCGATATAGGGATATGAAGCCTGGCATTGTGGTGTATCCAGCATCACATAGGTAATATTTACCTACATTACAATTAAACAATATCTTCATATCACACTATTGACAAGTATTTAATTTTTTTTAATTGTGAACAAGTAAGAATTAATACCATCATAAACTCGAAGCCCGTAAGGTTGTGGTCTCGACAAAGCATCTTGTAATATCCTATACTCATTTGCTGCTCCCTCCCACCCAGCTAGGACATAGGTGAATAGTTTATTAGGGGTGCATGCTGCTAGGACGTTTTGTGTCACACCTTTTCTCCCTCTAAAACGGGCAACTAGGCTACTGGGTAATACTGCGTCAACGTGTGTGCCATCTATCATACCAATGCAATCCTATAAAAAAATATAAGTTATAATATATTCAATAAAATACATATTCACTTTAAAATAGATGTTGAGGTGTATGTATTATTTTTACCTTGAAGTAAGGAAAATAATTTGGGTTGTTTGCAATCTCTGCAGGAACTTCATTTGGAGCTTGCTTCATATAGCGATCACGTAACACATTCATTGCTTGTAGGACTTTATTGAAATACCTACTCACTGTTTCTCCCGATCTTATGAACTCAGTCCTTATTATTCTATTTTTAGTTTTATGACCCACTATACTCAGGAACATAGCGAGTTGTTCTTCGACTTGAACATGTCTGGAATCCTCTAATAATAGGTTTTCTTTCATTACTGCAGCAAGTTTAAAAAAGGCACTCGGTCTCATTCTAATGTAAGACCGATAACTATCACTATAGCCTTCCAATACACGTTTGAAGTGAGCTTCTCTGCAATAAATTTTTTGGATTTTTTCCTCCTTCGTACAAGATGAAATTCTCTTGCGCTTAGCACGCATTCTCAGAATACATGTTATTATTGTGACCACCGCAGACACAGCTGTATTAGCACACATCCTCTTCAATTATTCTTCATCTATGTTATCCATCTAAATCCATTGTAAAATTAGCATATATTTACAACTTAACAGTAATAATGTTTGGAAACTAAAGATAATAAAATAACTAATAAAAATATTAAAATTGTAAAACCATATATCTACATATCCACAAATATATATCAAGTAGTGAAACAACTATTTCATATTTTGCATCCTAAGCATGCACGCTGATCAAACAAATATAATTAAGGTTTTCATTCCATGGTTTAGTCATCTGAAGGACTACAACAACAACAACCCCAGAGAACCAAAGCTCAATAATCAACTATATACCAAAACCCCTGATTCATGAGAGATTAGACATGTAGATGCCAAGCAGTTGCGAATGAAACCCCACTGACAAATAATTCTAATAAAATCAGTAATAAACTATATACCAAATGAAACCCCACCGAACAATACCCTTGTTTCAATAATTAAACATATACCAAAATCAATAATTCCACTACCAATGTTAATTTCATCAGAGCAAGCACAATTAAATAATCACATTAAAAGGGTTAAATTGATTTATACCTGCAGATGCCAAGCTGTTGCGAAGGGAATAATTCAGAAATTGATGTCGTCATCAACAAACCCCACCGGACGGAACAACCAGCAAACCCAAGAACCCAACAACAATATCAAAGATCAGCGGGAGAAGAACAGCCAGCAAACCCAGAAATTGATGTCGTTACCAACAAACCCCACCAGCCAAGAACAATATCGAAGAACAGCGGGTCGCGGGAGAAGCCGAGCCCAAAATCTAGGGCAAATCCACAAACTGAACCCCAAATAATATCGAAGAACAGCGGGAGAGGAGGCGCGAAGAAGCTTGGGGAGAGGCGGGAGAAGAAATGGGGAGTTGCGATTCCAGAGCTAGGGTTCGAAGTCGAGAGGATTAGGAATCAGAAAACGAAGAGCCCAACACGATGTCAGAATTCTCGCCCAAATCCTTCCCGACCTCTCCGATTTGGGTTTCTTGAAAAAACCCTTACTGTTGCACCTTTATGGATTTCGTAATCCATAAATTTTTCCCCAGCCAAACCCTAGAATAGGATCCACAAAGATTCCATAAATTACACTTTTGCCACTGTCAGACCACAAATACTAATCCTTTTCTATAAAAGGGTGAAACAAACAGCCCCTTAGAGAATGATTTTGATGCATTCTTCAGTGACAGATGAGTACAGCACCATATCCAATTATAGACGAAGTCAGAAGTTTAGGATGTTAGATATGCATCTAGCTCCCTGGAGCAACAGAGACACTTTCACCTGTTCCTCGTCGTTAATCCATGAAAAGCGAGGAGGAAGAACAATTGCTCTTTCAAGCCAAATCTTTTGCAATTTAGATCCCCACAAATTAAAATTTTGGGTTAAGAGTAACATGATCGTTGAGATGTTGAGACGCCATGAAACCACAATAAATCATCTAGAATGCGTTACTAAATCGCTGGGTATATGCTCCCAGCAAACGTAAACATCTACGCCGCAAGGTATTAGATTTCAGAGATGTTGTTCAACCAACATTTTCGCAACAACTGCACTCACGTTCGACTATGCTTCGAAACAATACAGACCAACGCATGGATACGGAGTTAACAAAATGCAAGAGATAGTTGTGAAGATTAACAAAATACGTGAATTCATGCGAAAACGTGACATGAAGGTAAAACAAGAAATGCCTAACAGAAACTGTGTACGTAAAACAAGAAAGATAAAATATACGTTGCGTAAATGTAATATGATCATGAAATAAGAACGCCTCCAATCACAACGGGGGCATACAAGCTAACGATGGGTATTAAAGTAAAGACAAGAGATTTGGGGAATTTTCTCTATCCTTTTCATTCAATCAGGGTCTCCCCATTTATACCACATTACAAATATATAAATTAGGAAAACCTCACAAAATCTCCTAAACAAATCCCGTAAAATAGGAAACAAATCCCGTAAAATAGGAACTAATAATATTCACAAAATCAACATATTATTCGGTCAAGGATACCAAATAATATCTATTCACAAGAATATATGCTAATAGGTATCAACCAAAACTTGACAAACTCCAATATCCTAACCAGCATTGAACCCTCATCTTCTATCAAATATTGGCCAGCAACGGGCTGGTCTAAGAGAGTTCATTCAATAACTAAAAAGTTCTAACCCATCATTAGCTGCAAAACAAGAACAATTGCAGAGCAAAAATGACAAATTACAAGAGTGAATCCAACCACAGATATCTTAGCCCTTCTAAGAACTTTTTAACGGGAACAATTGTAAAATTCGCCAACAAACTCAAGGCAACATCCCATATATCATCTACACATAACATTCAATAATCTATCTACCCCTTCAGGTCCTTTCACTCATCAGAATTCACCCATATACAGTACTGGACTCCCAGTGTTAACTACAAGAAGGTAATACCTGTGAGCCCAAAGAATGATGTCATTGCACAACATAAGAAACATCTACTCTTCAATGGAAACTACAAGAAGGCAAAAGTGGGGAGCAAAACGGCATCGCAAGAACAACATAATAACCCGTCTCTAAATGGATAGAAGTGTGTGACCATTGTATGCAAATTCAATTTGGCCAGTCCTCGAACCATGAAAGATAGTAATCTAAGGTATAGCTCAGTATGAGGCAAGGGAATGACAAATCCGATTCATGGTTCATAGATTGCTTAAGAAACCACAACAATTTCATCTATAATGCCTTAACAGGTAGCCAGCAACAAAAGATAAGATGGGTAGGGATCTATGAACAATTGAACACAAAATTGAAAAACAAAGTACCAATAAGCAAATATATAAGAGTGACTCCCCAATTAAAGATCTCTCAGACGTTCCGAGTACAATTTTATGAGACCAATTGTCAAACTGATCAATAAACTCAAGAAAAATCAAAGTAATCAAAACCCCAAGTCTCCCCCTTCACAGATCCCCGACAAGCCTCACCGGTCAGCACTGCCCCCAAAATAAAATCCAAATATTAACTTCAATCACAGATATGAACTCCAACTTCAACAGTAAGACAATAAATAACTCCAGTAATACACACTCATGGATCTCATTGAAAACATAACAGTACACAACTCAAATTACGATTAAATTTCCTACAAATATTAATTAATTAATTACTAATTAAGCCTGGCAGTTCTATTTCTTGGTGGTTGATTTGTTGTCCCCTCCTCCTCCAGAAGATTGAGCAGCCTTTTTAGCTGCCTTTTCCTGCAGCGCTTTCGCATCCCTAAATAATTAAAATATAATATGACTTCAATAAATAAGAATATTTGGAGATCAGATTAAATTAGGGTTTACTAATAATAAAAAGATAATACCTTTCTCGACGCTGTTCAGGAGTGAGGCCGTCGTCCTTCCCCTTGCCCTGCTTGTTACGAGCCTGGGCTCTCTCTCGATCCCGATCCCTTTGACTACCGCGTATTCATACCGAATTAAGGACTTAATCCTCTAACAGATCAAATCAAGCAAAAAAAGAAAAAAGAAAAAATATATATATACATAAATCAAGAAATAATTGAAATCACATGGGTAAAAAGCCAAGGATTTTGTGTTAAAAGGATATGAGTCATCCTTCTCCCCTCTCTCTCTCTCTCCTCTCTCTCTCCCCCCGTTTCACAAAAGCCCCGACTTCTGTGCGTGATGAAGAGGCGAAGACCAAGAGGCGAATTTATAGAATAGAATAAACAAAATTAGAATTATTTTTAACTGGTTTTTAACATATATACCCAACATTATTTGGGTTATTTGCATATATAGCCCTCGCATCATGTGTATTCACAAAACTACCCTCCAAATCCTCGCATTTGCAAAACTAAAGATGAAATCATCAACTTTGGTAAAAAGTACCCAAATTAAAGTTGAAAATTGAATGATTTGGTGTATTTTCTTTCAAAATAAACAATTTGAGTAATAGTTTTGCAAATACTAATATTTGATAGGTTATGTTGCAAATACCCACAATTTAAGGTGTACCTGTGAAAATAACCCAAGTTATTTCCTAAGGTTATAAAGTGACAACATCTTACCAAAAGAGTTCAACCGAGTTAGAATGTGACCTATGAATAGTAGATTAAGGGGCTGTCTGGTTACACACTTTTTGAGAAAACTTTTCTTAAAACATCTGAAAATGGTAAATTTGTAATTAAAAGTTTTCCAGAGATTTCTGTAAATTGTGTTTGGTTCAACAAAAAATTTATAGAAATATTTTCTATAAAATATCAAAACCTACCAAATTTTACAAAAAGCAATTTCCTCTCAAAATGAGAGGAAATCACCAGAAATCTGACACATACCATATTTAATTAAAAACCTACCAAATATTGTTATTTTCTATAAAGTTATGAGCTATTTTTTTGTTTTGAACCAAACAAGCAAAGTACAAAAAACAAGAAAATTGGTACTTTTTGATTTCTCAAAACTTTTCCTATAATTTTTTTAAGAAATACAAGGAAATCATATTTTAGGTGGAAAACATTTCCTATAATTTCTAGAAATTAAACCAAACACCCCCTAAGATCTCAGGATGACTCTTTTGGAAAGCAGAGGTGCTCCTCAGCCACTCTTGCGAGTTTGCTATAAAAAAAAAGAGTGAGAACATTTTAATTATTATGTGACCCTTCCAATAATCATACATAAATATAAAAATAAAATATTTTAGGATTAACATGATTAAGTTAAGTAATTAACTTATTAATCGATGCTATGTAAATAAAAATTGGTAAAAGTAGGTTTACAGAGACTATGAATGAAAGATTAATAATTTAATAATATAAAAATATTTAAACTAATTATTTTGCAAGTTTAATTAATTTGGCTAGGGCTAGAAGAATATTTTCAACGAACTTCATTAGAAGTTAGGATGGAATGCAACTGACGATTGACTGGAATAAATAAGAAACCAAATAACAATTATGATGATTTAGTTTACAGTTCTAGTTAAAATACTTAAAATGTGAAGGAAGTATTATGAAAAGCTCATTCTAAATAATCAAAGGGATAGTTGTTGAGAAAATTCTTATATTGGGATGATTACATATTAGTTCCTTACATCTCGTAATTACTAATTAATTTTTCAATTCTCAGTGTTTGTCAATTGTTCTATCAAATCTACAATTTATGTCCCTCTGGTAGCTTCCCTATTATTTTCTCTCACCGTGATTTAAGGGCTGTTTGGTTCAATTTCTATAAAAAAGAAGAAAGAGGAAAGTACTCAAATTTAATTTCCTCGTATTTCTATAAAATTTGTAGAAAAAATTTATAGAACTCAAAGAGTGTCATATTTCTTATTTTTTGTTATTTCTTTGTTAGGTTCAAAGTATAAAAAAGTTCCTAACTTTATAGAAAATATGTTGTTTTTTTTCTTTTGTTTGGTTGGATATCACTTTATACAAAATAGTTTACTAATAATGTCTATGGGAAATGGATTTGGATCCTCTCCACTACAAAAAAGTAGTGGAGAGACCACTGTTTTTAATCTCAATCGTTGACTATTTAGTAGACGGTTATGATACAATCTAAATTTAACACTTACTATACCCACGTGTATTGCACTCATTCCTAATTTGCACTAAAAGAAAAAATCACAACCATCAACTAGATAATCAATGGCTGTGATTATGTAGTGGTTCCTCCACTATTTTTTTGTAGTGGAGAGGATCCGAATCCATGGGAAATCACATGGGAATAGTACTAGTGTACTTAATTAATTTTTTAATATATGTGTTAGATTTTTTTGTAATTTCTGCCTATTTAGAGAGGAAGTTGATTTCTATAAAATAGTATATTTCCCCTACTTTATAAAAAATATTTCTATAATTTTTTTGGAAACCAAACACAATTTATAGAAAATTATTATTTATGATAACGTCATTGTCAGGTATTTTCTCAAAACTTTTTCATAAAATAGATGAACCAAACAGCCCCTACTAACATGTACAATTACCTAAATACTCATCTAGTATATATTTTCCTCTCAAAATAACCCCAAATCAAGTGAAATCGACGAAGATTTCTCTCTAACCTAACTTAGTTTGAGACCTATAAATCTAACTTTTTTACTTAGGAATTTTTGGTCCCACTTTTTGGAATAAGTGTAGTTTAAACCCACTAAGAAAAGAATTAATAGAATTCTAAATGGGAATATGACAGTTAAACTTCATTTTTAACAGAACAAATAGAATTCTAAATGAGGATATGACAGTTAAAACTTCAATCTGTTAAAAATGAAGAAATACTCCCCTCAAAACTTAGGAGGAACAAATTTGCATGAGGTACATTGATTTGAGGAATTAATGAGTAAATACTAAGATTTGAGTAACTAATTCACAATTATAGATTTAAGAGAGTAATATGCCATCACTCCCTCCATGGAAATACAACTGACGATTATCTATAATAAAATCAACAACTAAATAACAATTGTAATGATTTAGTTTAGTATCTGCTTCTTGTTAAAATACCAATAATGTGAAGGGCGAGCTCTGAAGAACTCATTCTAATGAACATAGAAATAGTTGTTGAGAGAATATATTTGGGTTTTAAAGGCGTTTGTGGTTATCCACTTATCCTCCAGCTATACAGAGAATTCAGAAAAGAAAGCAGCATTTCGATCTTGGGCCCCAAATCATTTACACAGAATTAGTTCCAAAGTCTTGATATTTTGAATTAGGGCAGTTGAATTAGGACCGTTTGGATAGACGTAATTATTACAAGTAAAAAATGAATTAAAGATGTAACTTTCTCAATTATAAATTAAAAAATAGCAAAAGTAATATTTATTTTGTTTGTTTCATATAATTTTAGAAATAGCGAAAATAATACTTCATCATCTTTTTTTTTATTTGTTTGTTTGGATAAAAATTGAATATATTATTTAAGATCATCTCCTTTTGATAAATCTCTAATTTAAGGGCAAAAAAAAAATCTAGGAAATAAGAGTATCACCTATACATCACATTTGTATTTATGAAAGTAGCTGAAATAGTATTTTCGGAGAAACAAACATAATTTTTTGATTGAAATAGGAGAAACTTCCTCTACTTCAGTTAATTCTTTGCTATTTTTGTGCAAACAAACAGGCTCAATCTCGCAATTAAGTGTTGTGAATTTAATCTCTAGAATCTTCATATTTTGAATCAGACCCATAAAGATTTTGAGTTAAGGCCTATTTGGTTATTTCCTAAAAAACCAAGAAATAGAAATAAAAATGGCATTGCTTTTTGGCTCGCGCTTTAACGCGCGAGCAAAAAAGCATTTTTGAAATAAAAACTAAGAAAACTCAAAAAGTACAATTTCATCCATTTCCATCCCTAAATCCCACACACAACATCTAATAAAATATTATTTTATCCAACAACTCATTCACCATATATAATAAAATATTATTTTCATCCAACAACTCATCCACCACATACACCACATCTAATAAAATATTATTTTTATCCAACAACTCATCCATCACATCTAATAAAATATTATTTTCATCCACAACATCACTCAACTCATCTCATCTCATCATTTCAAATCACTCACATCATCCAATAAGATGGTGACAACTCATCTCATCTCATTAACATTTCATTTCCACTCATTTCCTCCCAAAAAGCTAGGAAAACAATTTCCGTAAGTGTGAGTCATATCATCTAATAATATAATGACAACTCATCTCATCTATTTTCTTATTTTTAAGGATGAACCAAACAAAAGAAAACAACCTATTAAAAGAAATAAATTTCTTATAATTCATTTTCTTATTTTTTTTTCACCAACAAAACAACATCAAAACAAGTTTTCTTAAAAAATCATTCACATCATCCTATAACAAGGTGACAAGTCATCTCATCTCATCTTCATTTCTTTGATTTTCTTCTTTTTTTAGCAAACCAAACACTCACAAAATAATTCTTCTTTAAAATAGTTTTTCATTTCTTTGATTTCCCAGTTTTTTTAGGCAAACAAACATGCCCTTAGTCCCATGATTGCAAGATTTGGAGAACTCATTTCATCAAACAAACCGCTTGATAAACTGACTCGAAGCAAACCCAACTTGAACCGAAAAATATTGCACAGTTTTCTGAGAATCTCAGCCAAAGAAGGGGAATTTTTTTTATAAAAAAACCTAATTATAAACAGTCAAATTATCTGGGAATCTGAACAACATATATTAATCATTAAACCACGAAAACCTTCTAATATTACAAATTTCGTCCAAAGCCATTACTTCTTGATTTTGCTATTTTTCGAGTCGTTATTATTTCCTCCTCCAGCTTGCGCTGCTTTCTTCGCGATCTTCTCTTGCAATGCTTTTGCATCCCTAATATATAAATAGTAACAAAATAAATTATAAAATCTAAAACCTAAAAATATAATATAAAATTATAAAATGTAAAAATAAAATTTTGCTAGAAAAAAAATCTACTTCTCGCGACGCTGTTCAGGAGTAAGCCCATCATCTCTCCCCTTGGTCTGCTGCTTCCGAGCCTGAGCCCTCTCTCGATCTCGTGCTCTTTGGTTGCCACGTAAGCTTCAAGTTAAGGAATCCCACCCTCTAATTTTTGAGGGAAAAACAATAGAGAAGGAAAAAAAGATCCAAATAAAAAAAGAAAAATTGAAGTAAATAAATTGGGGATTATTTTTAAGGATATGAGTCATGATCTCCTTCTCTTATGTTACTTCACCGGGCTCGATCGGCGATCAAGAGGAGCGATCGGGAAAGATTGCAACTTTTGAGTAAAACAACGGCCAAAATTTTAGAAGTGGTAGGTGGATTTATACACTGAAGGGGTAAAGTTTACTCGAATATAATAAGGAGAAGGCAGGGATCTCTGGAAACTTCTATATTTTTGTATCTATTTATATAAATTCATAAACGTTTTTTCCATATTATTCCCTTAGGGGCTGTTTGATTGCACAATTTTTGAGAAAACTTTTCTCAAAATATCTGATAATGGTAAATTTGTAATTAAAAGTTTTTGAGTGATTTTTGTAAATTGTGTTTGGTTCAACAAAAAATTTACAGAAATATTTTCTATAAAATATCAAAACCTACCAAATTTTACAAAAAGCAATTTCCTCTCAAAATGAGAGGAAATCACCAGAAATCTGACGCATACCATATTTAATTAAAAACCTACCAAATCTTGTTATTTTCTATAAAGTTATGAGCTATTTTCTTGTTTTGAACCAAACAAGCAAAGTACAAAAAACAAGAAAATTGGTACTTTTTGATTTCTCAAAACTTTTCCTATAATTATTTTAAGAAATACAAGAAAATCATATTTTAGGTGGAAAACATTTCCTATAATTTTTAGAAATTGAACCAAACACCCCCTTATTCTTTCATATTTTTAAAATACTCGGCAAAATAAAAATCGCTATTAGGCCCCCAATTCATAAGATATATTGAACTAGTCCCTCAAATCATTGAAAATGCTATTAAGTCTCACAGTTATTCTGTAATTTTAAAATTAGCCTTTCCAAGCAAGAGTAAAAGTATTAATTAGTGAGAAATTAGTCTCTCAAATCCTCTAATCTTCTATTAGGTTACACAATTCTCATAAGTTAAATTCAACTAATCTCTTTAATTGCTAATTCTATTTTTTAGCTTAAGGAACTAATTTTAAATTAACTTAAGACTAAAGGAATCTAATAACAATTTCTATGATTTGAGCGACTAATTTCGAAATACATTATGAATTGTCACACCTAATAGTAGTTTTCATGATATGAGGATCTAATTTTAAAATATGGAACATTGAATGGCTAGTATCAAAAAGTTCCATTAAAAAGTGTGTAAATGTAAAAGAATAAAAACTAAATAATAATTTTGGAAGAGGAAGGTGCTAGAAGAGTGGTTTAGGTTTGATTAAGTTGTTTTAAGGATGAGCGAAACTTTATGTATTTTACTTTAATTTGAAAATCCGTATGCGCAAGTCTTCTATTGGCAATTTTCTTTTACTTTAATTTAAAAGATTCTTTTTTTGTTATTTCCAACTTAGTCCCCCAATTTTTATGAATTGGAAATTAGGACCCCAAATCATTGTAATTGGTACTAGGCCCTTCAAATCATCTAAATATGTTGAATAAGTCTTGTTGTCCTACTAACCATAAAAAATCCTTAACCATTATTGGATTTGCCCTAACCATGGATGGATAATTACTAAAACACATGCCCCCAATTAAACTCCCTCAATGCGCCCCCCCCCCCCCACCCACGCCCCCCCCCCCCCACCCACTCAAAAAAAAAGGATCTCCCTTCCCCCTCCACCATCTACTCCTTGTCCTTCTTCTCCTTTTCCTTTTCATTCTAATTCATAGATGAGGGAGAACAAACTTTTTTCTTGTCAAGAGATTGCAATGTGTTTATCTTGCAAATTTTGTTCGCATGTTGCACCAAATAAACATGATGCCATTCTCACAAGTGGCTGACAGGACTTGATGCCTTCATGTGTCTTAAGGTCGAAGACTAATGATTGACGGTTCTAGCGTTTGATCCATGGTTCAAGGTTTCTGGGTTAATATTTTCTAGTTTAGGAAAGTCTTCTGTGCTATTAACAAACAAACAACAATGATGCTGTGGTTATAAGAAGAACCTTTGTTTGGGTTAGTATTATGCCATATTGCCATATTCCATAAAAAAAACTTTTGTTGCATGAAGGAGTGGAACATTAGGGAAGATGATAATTTTATTGGGTTTGGAGGTGCTAATGGGTACAAGTTAAAGGATAGTTAGTTTGGATAAAGAACTGAGGACAAAAGCTAAGCTTAATAGAATATTATGTCTCTATTTCAACAACAAATATCTTGAGAGACTTGTTTCTATATATACGTATATGTTTTGGAAATCTAATAACAATCACAATAACTTGGTTGACTAATATCAAAATACTAAAATTTTAATTGACTAATATTGAAATAAACCTCTCTTTTCTCTTGCCTAGTCTCTCTTACGAAAGGTTACCCCCCCCCCCCCCCCCACCCCACAATGTTTAAGTAGCATTGTTGCATTTACGTGTAATTGACGTTAAATCTTATACTCTTGAATTTTCATTCAAAAAGATAAGTTGTATACAAATCTATTAAAAATACTCAAGAGTTTTGAAGATATAATTGTTAAAATTTTGTAATAAGATATTATTTTATGAGTTTTGAGAACAAAGTTACTGAAACATAAGAATGTTGCATTCCATTTACTAACTATCAATTAAAAATTATGCAAGAAAATAAATCGTTTTTTAAATATTATAAGGAGTTGCTTAAAAAATTACTACTTACTCTATGAGGCTGCAACCGGTCATCAACTTTCAGAAGTCTGCCATCACCTTTAGCCCATGTGTAGATGAGGATACTAGGCCCTCTATTTTTGTTGTCTTGGGGCTTGATAGGGCCCAGTCACATGATCGGTACGTAGGCCTCCCTTCGGTGGTTGGAAGAAGCCATCGTCAGACTTTTGCTTGAATCAGAGACTCAGTTTGGAAAAGAGTCCAAGCTTGGAGGAGGACTCTTTTCTCAGCTGGGGAGCGAGAGGTTTGTTAGACCATAGAGGGAGGTGATTAGGGTCTAATGCTAATCTAATCCGATTTTATGCCAATTAAAACTAATTAATAAATTATTCTTGCAAGAGAGATATACAATATGTTACAAGCAATAATAATTAATATGAACAAAGAGCAATATCCTAGCAATGATATATACTATGAGATATATGCGAAGATATACAATGAACACAAATGTAAACAATCTAAACTAGATAGTGGACAATATAAACAACAAGCAATATACAAAGGCGATATAAAATATGAGCATAAGAAAGATGCGCCAATACAATCACAAACAAACGATATGATCATGGAGTTCGGACCTTCCGTCCTACGTCTCCGCTCCCCACTCCCGGGGAGAAATCCACTATCACAACTGGGTTTTCTACGCTCACCGGAATAACTTTTACACCTTAGAATTTCATTCACGGAGTTCGGTCCCCACGACCTACGTCTCAGCTCCTTACCTCGAGGATATCTCCACTTCACACTCGCTTTTCTAGCTAATCGAAAACTTTACAATCTTACAATATAATAAATGATTTATTCTCTACAATAGATGAGAACTTAATGAAAACGCACACTCAATTGTTACAACTCTCACCAACCCAAATATACTATATATGAAAATACAATAAGCTCAAGTGGGTGTGTATAAAAAATGAGTGAAATTAAATCAACTAAACTCAAATATAAATACTATCTTAATAGAATGATAATCAAACAATATAAAAGTAAAGCTAGATTGAGTTTAGAAAACTTCTCTAATAAATGACAAGAGTGAGAGAGAGATGATTTAAAGCTCAAACACCAAGTGATGATCTATTCTAGCTCTTGTGAAATTGATTTCACAAAATTAAACTCTCAATTACTTAAAAGCTTTTAAAACAAACTTAAACCAAACATAAACCCTTATTTAAAACTTTTTTAAACTTGTTTAAAACACTCTCATTGTCAGTTAAAATAGTTATGGCAAATGAGTATATATAGGCTTCAAGAAAACAACTCAAAAAACCTTAAAAACCCATTAAAAAATAAAAAACAGATGTTACCATTACTGTGCAATGGTCGACTGCTACAGTAATAGTGGTCGGCCATACTGTAGCACGGTTGACCGCACTGTTCGCAGACAGTTTCTATTTTTGACAGATTCTGGAATTTTACATATCTGACTTTGTAAAGTCAATTAAAAATAGTAAATCAACTTCAAAAATCATGAAATTTTGAGAGAAAGTTCTAGACATGTAGATAAACATGTTAGAGAAAGAATTTCTAAAATATCACTTTACATTTGAGAGAAATAAATATTTGAACACAGATATACATTTTATGAAAAACAAACTGCAGAAAACTCGGTTTGTAAATTCAATTAAAAATAACAAAACAACTCCAAAATTAATAAAACTTGGGTAAATGTTTGTATATATGATGATAAACATGTAAATGAAGAAATTTTATAAATCGTATTTCCCAATTGTGAAAACGCATTAGTTTTGCAAAAACATGCACAAACATGTGCACGAACATGAACTTATTAAAAACTTGATTTTGTAAATTCAAATAAACATAACAAATTAATTCCAAAATTGTTAAAAACTTTAGGAAACATTTATAAACATGAAATTGAACATGTTAGAAAAAGAATTTCTCAAATTGAGTTTTCCATTTGTGAAAACTCATGTATTTTGTAAGTGTGTTCAAAACATGAAAATGTGATATACATGAAATTTGATGTTTTGACATAAACAATATTTTGAAACCCTATGAAATAATTTTATAGACTTAATAAAATATGTATACAATGATTGTTAAGTCTATAAACCAAAACTTGTGTATACATATAACTATATATATATAAACCAAATGTGTGTGTATATATGATTGAGCTTAAAGTACTAACACACATAATATAAAACCTAAACTAAATATACCCAAGCTTGATTGATCTTCGATGTAGCTCAACTTGATACACTTACAGATGAAGCTAGAACTTGGATTTTCAATTTGAATTGCATATGCTTCACTCCATAATTCCGCTAACCTCCATTGGATATGATCGTGAATGCGCAATTCTATCCATCCTCCAACATGTTGTTTGTCTATAATAAATAGATAAGTACAAACACTAGACAAATAACAATAGTGATAAATTGTTTGTTAAACATCATTAAAACAAAAAGGCTAACAATTTCCTCCTTTTTGATGATGACAAACAATTTACAAAAATGATATATGCATGAAAGGAAGTTAATATGCAAATTAGAATTATCATGCATATATCCAAAACAATATAACCAAAACAGGATATACTCATAATATTTCTCCCCCTTTGACAACATCAAAAAGGGTACAAAAGGATGAAGAGAGCGAAAGCTCCCCCTACAAATAAGCATGGGAGAGTATAAAAAATATGTATATAGGGATTGCTACCCCTATCAAAATGCCTTAATGAATGTATGAAATGAAGGCTAAGGCAATCATATGTGAGCAAGCATAGATGAATATGTTAAATATCACTCACATACTACAAAATAATGAGAACACATATGGATGTACCATTGCAATAATGTGTCTCAAAACATATACGTAAAATTCATGTATAAAAATATATTTATGAAATCAAAAGAGAGAGGAACATTAGAATCATGCAAAAAGTTTTCAAATGAAAATAAATCAAGCAAAAGAAATCATAAATCAAAGTTTATATCCAAAAATGATGTTTGATCAATAAATAAATTTTTCTTTGTAAAACTTGATCAAACCACTCATAGAATACATTATAAAGCATATTTGAAATTTGAATAATCTATTTTTGCTATATAATGAATTTAAAGCAACCAATTAAAACAAATTTTTTGACAAAAGAAATGCAAGAGAGGCAATAATATATCCAACCCATATAAAGATTATTAGTACCCGGTAAATAAGATTTGGGAATAAACACCCAATAAACCCGGGGGGTTATATAAACACAAACCTCTTATCAAAGCAAAACCAATAATTATGAAAACAAAAGAATTTGACCAATAAAAAGAAGTGTTTTCATGTTCAAAAATTTAAAGTATAATTTTCAAAACCAAGAAAAAAGAAAAATAAAAACACTAAAATTCTTTGTTTAAAATCAAATTTTTTTTGGTACCCAAGTATTCTTGGTACCAAAAGGTTTAGGGACATGACCCTTATTATTTAAGCTCAAAGCCCTAGGGTTATGAACCCGTTTGGGCATATGTGGTGCACTAACACGGTCAAAGCAATATTTACTCAAATGACCCTTCCGATTGCAATTTGTGCAATGAAAAAGATCCGTTTATTTTTGTGGACCTTTAGCTCGTGCATGGGAATCATTTGTAAATAAGGATTGTCTTTTAAATTTATTTTACAAATGAGAAATATTCTTAAACAATGGTCTATTTGGAACATATTGCAACTTAGAGGCTTTTTGTATATCATAACAAAATTTTTTAAGATGCCCAAACCTACCACAAATATCATATTAAAAACATGTGGTCTGCTAGAAGTATTTGGTAAATGAGATTTCTTTTTCAAATCAAAATAACATTCGACCAAATGACCAAAACGACCATAATGATCACACTTGAACACACTAGCATGCTTATGATAAACTTTGTGAGAATGAGCATGTGAATGTGTAAGTGTATAAGATGAAGAAGCTACATGAGATGCACAAGAGGCATTAGAATACTTATGTTTGTGTGCATCATAGCAAAATTTAGCTAAATGACATTTACGGTCGCAAATAGAGCACTTGTAAACTTTGATATATATATATATGTGTGCATAATGAGTGGATGACTTAGACTTGGCACACATATCCATAAGCTTCTTATGATTATTAATGTATGTATTAAGAGTTGAGTCTAAGGATGAAATGCAATTTTTAACAACATTCAACTCATCATTTGGCACATATGCGATTTTTAACAATATTCAACCCAAAGTTTTATCAATTTTGGAATTAATTTGTTATGTTTATTTGAATTTACAAAATCAAGTTTTTAATAAGCTCATGTTCGTGCACAAGTTTGTGCATGTTTTTACAAAACTGATGCGTTTTTACAATTGGGAAATGCGATTTAAAAAATTTCTTCGTTTACATGTTTATCATCATATATACAAACATTTACCCAAGTTTTACTAATTTTGGAGTTGTTTTGTTATTTTCAATTGAATTTACAAAACCGAGTTTTCTGTAGTTTTTTTCCAAAAACTGTATATCTGTGTTCAAATATTTATTTCTCTCAAATGGGAAGTGATATTTTAGAAATTCTTTCTCTAACATGTTTATCTACATGTCTAGAACCTTCCCTCAAAAGTTTATGATTGTTAGAGTTGATTTACTATTTTTAATTAATTTTATAAAGTTAGATATGCAAAATAAATTAATTCCAAAATTGATAAAACTTTGGGAAACATTATAAACATGAAATTGAACATGTTAGAAAAAGAATTTCTCAAATTGAGTTTCCCATTTATGAAAACTCATGTATTTTGCAAGTGTGTCCAAAACATGAAAATGTGATATACATAAAATTTGATGTTTTGACATAAATAATGTTTTGAAACCCTATGAAATAATTTTATAGACTTAATGAAATATGTATACAATGATTGTTAAGTCCATAAACCAAAACTTGTGTATATATATAACTATATATATAAAAACTAAATATGTGAGTGTATATATGATTGAGCTTAAAGTACTAACACACATAATATAAAACCTAAACTAAATATAACCAAGCTTGATTGATCTTCGATGTAACTCAACTTGGTACATTTGTGGATGAAGCTAGAACTTGGATTTTTAATTTGAATTGCATAGGCTTCACTTTACAATTCCGCCAACCTCCATTGGATATGATCGTGAATGCGCAATTCCATCCATCCTCCAACATGTTGTTTGTCTATAATAAATAGATACACAAACACTAGACAAACAACATTAGTGGTAAATTATTTGTTAAACATCATCAAAACAAAGAGGCCAACAAGGTTATGGTGAAAGCTATTTTGTAGGTGATCCCATGCTATGTGATGAGTATTTTTCACATTCTAATTTCTTTGTGCAGGGAGATTGAGTTTATCATTATGAGATTCTAGTGGGGATCAACTTCTGGTGAGAAAAAAAATTCACTGGGTTAGGTGGCAGAAGGTGTATCGTGCAAAGTCAGAGGGTGGTTTAGGCTTTAGACATCTACAGATGTTTAATCAGGCATTTGTGGCTAAGCAGACATGGAGAATCATTCAAGATAATTCTTCTCTAGTTAGTAGGGTTTTGAAAGGGAAGTATTTCAGGGACTCTGACTTCCTTTCAGCTAGTATCGGCCCTGGCTTCTCTTATTTATGGCGAACCATTATCTGGGGAGAGAGCTCCTGGCTCGACGTCTAAGATGGAGGATAGGTGATGGCTAGATTATCTCTATCAGTGCTGACCCATGGATCCCAAGGCCCTTTTCTTTTAGGCCAATCACTTCTTCGATCGACCCTTCTAGAAGGGTGGCTGAACTGATCTCTGCTTTGGGTATTTGGAATTATGAGCTGATTGCTACATCCTTTTGGCATGTAGATCGGGAGGACATTCATTTATCTCACTGCCGCCTTCTCCTGTTCCTGACAGACTCATTTGGCATTATAAGGAGAAGGAGTGCTACATAGTCAAGAGTGGATATCTACTTCCTCACCACACTATGCCTAATATTGCTTCCACCTCGGATTCTAGGGTAGCAAAGTGGTGATCCTCGATCTGACATGCGGAGATCCCACCGAAGATTAGATTGTTCCTTTGGCGTCTATTCTATGATTCTCTCCTCACCTCAGCTGGTTTATCTCACAGGGGGATCTCTGTGCCGCATAGTTGCCGCCTTTGCTCTGCTATCTTTGAGACCGTCCTTTATATCTTCGCCGTCTGCTCCTTTGCTCGTTTAGTGTGGGAGTCCTTAGATCTTTGGGAAGTGATTAATGATTTTTGAGGCACGTTTTGTGGTGATTTCCTTTTTCATCTCACATTTGTTTGCCCTGAAGACTCTCTGGATTTGGCTTTCACAACCATGTGGTTTATATGGGGGGAAAGGAATATGCGCTCTCATGGTGGTGGTGTTAGAGAGGCCTCGGTCTTGGTGACTCGGATTCTCTATTTTGTGGAGGAAGGGGATAGAGTTAGAGGTCTCTCCCATGACATTGTCACCCCTTCCAAATGGCCTTCTGCTTGGTATCCCCCTACTACTGGTTTGTTGAAACTCAACACAGATGTTGCTCTTCCTCTGAAATGAGATATTATTGGTTTGAGAGGTGTTATTCGGGATCACCATGGACATATGATTTGTTGATACTCTATGGGGATTAGGGGTCCTATGTTTGTGGATCATGCAGAGTTGTTGGTTGTCCTGGAAGGCATTCGCTTTGTTTAGCGTATGAATTAGAGGGTTTTAGTGGTAAAAATTGACTCTCTAAAGGTTGTCTCCTTGGTGGACTCTCCTTCTCCTTTTGCTTCCTTGGCTCCTATTGCAGATGAAGTTCGCGCTGATCTGACTATTACTGGTTGCTCTAAAGTTTCTTATGTAAGGCGCACTGGTAATGGTGTTGCTCACTCCCTACCTAAGTAGGTTGACTATTTGTCCTCTTGTTTTTTGTCTGTTTCTGTCCCTTTATTTTTGAGACAGAGAGTTGTTGAGGACTTAGCTGGTTAGGTTACCATACTTATCTTTTTTTTAAAAAAGGGCATGCTATAAATTGATTAAGTTTAATTTTTTAATCTTTGATTTAAATGCTTAAAATATGTACTTTTGAATCTAAATTAATTTTAGAAAGTCCCCCTCCAGTATGGAGGGCTTATCTAGAAATCTATTATACTATTTTAATTTGAGTAAATCTCCTCGAATTTGAAACACCCTAAAATTTGAATCTTGGATTTAACATCCCTGTATTTTTATCACTTAATCTCCAAAATAACACCGGTTAGTCTAACATGTAATGTTATAAGTACTTGATTTTGAAAAGACCAAAATGTCCCTTAACCATAAAAAAATTAGCATGAGATTCACATGATTAGAGAAAAGAGAGGAAGGAGAAAGAGAGGAAAATAGGAAAAAGGCACAATAAATTTGTTTGCATCATTGTGAACTAGCTGGGAGCATCTTTTAGCTAAAATGGGAATTTCCCCAAAAGAATAATTCAACCATTTTATATTTGAAGTATTATTGAGAAAAGTGTAAAGTTCATGCACTTTTGTGAGATACCACATAGTCAAGGAGGGTTAACTCAAAATTTCCAAGTTGAGGGGATCTATTTACAATAGCCCCAAATTTTAGAGGGTTTTACTTAAATTAAAATAATTGAGTGGATTTTGTAAGACCAGAGATGAGTTCAACATTGTTCAGCT
>BQKN01000210.1:80863-92913 GCA_022839385.1 Asparagus kiusianus
CCATAGTTCTAAATGCTTATCTTCATGAAATTTTGGAGGAAATAAAACAAAATTTTATATCCTATTGTCTAAGATATATCTAATACAAAAATTTATTTTAAATTAAATTAGACATATGTCATGTACTATTATATATAACAAAAATTTAGTATTTGATACAATTAATATTTAACTTTCAATTTATGAAACAATAAAAATTGGATCAAATTTTAAGCAAATTTTTTAATGAAAATAAAAGGCAAATTTGTAAAAATTAATATATGCATATTGATCGTATATTATTCTAATAAGTATGTATAGAGAAATACAAAATGAATAAAAAAATAGTGATGAATGTAGAAAAATGGATTAAATAAGAAAAGTTATGAACCTCATGTGATATTTGCATAAGATGTTAATTTGTTTTCCAGTTATGTTTATATTAAAGGCGTAAAACCAGAATTATTGACACAACTATGTAATTGTGTTTACATTTTAGATTACTTAAATAGGAATATACTATTTAATTACATCTTATTATAGTTAATTTTAAATATATTAAATAAAATTCTAATTTACAATAGTTTTATTGCAAAAATAGGTGATCAAACCTAATAAATAACAACTATAAGTACTACAATGACTCTCAATTGTCATACTCATTGTTATCCATATGGTTGAAGATTTACCAATTTTTTGTATACAACTTTAAAGATCTTTGTACTTGCAAAAAATGTACAAAAGTAATGATTATATTAATTCATTTGAACACTATCATGATTGTACTGTCCTATTTGACATGTATAAAATATAATCTATTTCGAGTGTATTCTGTGGATGTCCTCCATTTGGAAATTATGCACATTATTGACTAACTTAATGTAATCACTTTGATGTTATACATGTTTTTGTTTTCTACGCAAATGGGGTGATGGGGAAATCGGCATAGCTTGGGCTTTGAATGAGCAGAGAAGGGATCCAATCCGCTTACCCCTTATTTTTCTTTAAGTGGATTCTTGACCATTTTTCGATAAAGAAAGATATGATCTTTGTAGACTATATGATGAGGTGGAAGGTGTTAACGTCACCAAATTTGTGAAGCTCACGCCTTGGAGAAAGAGTAGCTCGATCTTGAGTGATGAAGGCTAAATGTTGTTCTTTTTCTCACTTGGGTTTGTTTGCAAACCCTTTTGTAGGAAGAAGATTACTCTAGCTAATGGAGTGGTCACTCTCGGGTGTATTGTGTAACCTTATGAAAGGATAAAACTCCTTGAGTAGTAGTAGTAGTGGCTCATGGGTGGATATGAACATTACTGAGCAAACCTTGATTGGGAGGTGATAGACCGATGAGAAAACACCAAGAAAGAGGGAGTATGTGACTTAAAGGACTAAAGAGAACCCAATGAGCTCTCTAGGTGAGGAGCAACCCTACTAGAGTAGAGGGAAGCTCAAACCTCAAGCAATACTTAGATAAAATATAAGAGACTTTGGTAAAAGTTTGGACTCTTGGAGTCCTTTGGATGTGGACTAAGAGTCTCTATTTATAGAAGAACCCTTCTCTACATAGTTTTAGTGAGTTTACCGATCGCTAGGATTATGCAAGCAATTCTAACAACTTTTTAGTGTACATGCACTGAATGGATAGTGATGTGACATCCTTTCTTAGTACCTCTTGCAGATTTTATCATTTATACTATGTTAATAGCATCGCATAATTGCCCTTATTAGTCTTTTTTATAGCATTGCATAAACTTTATACATGACTTTGTCTTGTAGCTCTCTAACGCCTATGATATGCCCCAGATTTGTCTACTAGTTCCACTATCAGTTCAACAAAAATTTTATGCACTGTTAATATTATGGGATGTTAGCACCATGAAAACCCTAATTCTATGTGATCTTAGCACCACATGATTTTAACCATACATAAACATGTCTTTGTCTATTTTTGGCCGAGTTTTGATCTAATCCTTGCTCTGTTTACATCTACGGCCTTGTGTATTCACGTCGTTGGCTCCTTTTGGGCCCATTTTGTCATGTTGAACCCTATTGGTCATTTTAAAATGATCATCATACTCAAATGGACTTCTTTGTGGTGTCATATGATGCTTGGTTGATAGTTTGATATTTTTACCCATCTACAAGACCCCAAACATTTTTGAAATCCGGGCTCATTCTCAGATCTAGGTTTAGGTGTCAGAATACTTTGGAAAATCCTTGGTGTAATATCAAACCAGTGGGAGATACCTTCTCAAACCTAGTGGGTGATGCGATCGGTAAGTGTATCAAAATATGCTAATCATATGAATGTCGTTCAGAGGTGTGATGTTGAACATGACAGTTGATTTGTCCTAGCAGAGGTATACCATTGAACTTACTAGAGACAATTCTAGAAGAGACGTGTTGTTAAACTTTTTGTCAAAGCTGCTGTTATAGTGTGGTGTTAACATAACATATGGTCATTTAGCAGTGTACTATCAAACCTACTAAGATCTACCCGGGTGGAGGCGCATTGTTAAACCTACTAAGACCCACCAGGGCATTTAAAAAAAAAAAGGTTTGCTATTGAACCTTCCGGAGGGACTGCTATTATATTTGTCGTGTTGAACTTAATAGATGGTCATCCTTTTAGAGGTGTAGTGTTAAATCAGGATGTACTTTTAGAGGTGTAGTGTTTAACCTGAGTGCATTGTTGAACCCACCAGTAAATCATCCAAGGATCTGTAGTGGAGTGCTATTTGATCAGATAAGAAGTCTGCGATCATAGGTGCATTGTTGAACTCAACCGTTGGCCATCTTAACAAAGACATGGTGATTAACAATTTTTATTTTATTTTTTTTACCCTCATTTTCTATAATTTTTGAATCCTTTTATTTGCTACTAAGTATTTTTAACATTTTTTCCGGAAATAAAAGGTTGAATGAATGAGAGCCTAAATGAAGATTATCTCAAAACTCAAAAGATCTCTAATTGAAGCCAAAATGTCTAAGTCTAAAGCCATAACCAAGTCTAGGAGCAAAATCTCAACAATCATCGCTTTCTTGGTCAACAATTGCCAATAAATTGGCATGCAATTGAGCCTTAAATTGAATCTAGAAAGAAACCAAGTCAAATTCATATTTAGTATGGCCAACCGTAAAGAAAAGGTGTTATTTCCTAATATGAACAGTAGAATCTAATATATTATATATGAAAATTACCTATCTCGATGTAACGAGGCCATCTAGATTGGCTGATTCTAGAAATTTTATTACTAGTAGTAGATTATGATAGAAATCCAAATTTAATCATTATATATTCAATTATTTTAAGACCGAGCCAAATCCATAGAAGACCGATGGCATTTAAGAGAACCCCAATATCCTTAAATGAATTAAATACAAAAGAAATAAAGCTTACAACCCCCCCCCCCCCAACTCTTTGAGAGAAAAAAGAATTAAGAATGTAGATTACTTTGAGAGATCCTATGGTTAAAAGGATCACTTGGGGGCTAAGCCAAATTGTATAGTTGTGATGGTTATTTGGGGCCAACGTAAATTCAAGGGTTGTTGGAGATTATTATTACCTATAAATAGGGGGGTAGAGTGAGAGTGAGAGATGCATGTAAAATTTTAATAAACTCCTTTTTGGAGAGGAGGCCTACTTTTAATTAAGAATGTCTTCTAAAATTGTAAACTATTTATTTCTAATAAATAAAAAAAATTTCCTTTTCAATTTTCCTTTTCTTCTCTTTTGATGATGGAAAAGGTTTGCTTTACATGACACCAATTACTTCGAATGTAAGTTGTTATTTTTATCTTTTATTTTCTTATTTTAGAATTATATGTTTTAAGATTTTATTTCGTATTTTCAATTTCATGTTTGATGGAGTAGATTTATTATTTTTTAGCATAGATTAATTTCGTGCTTTGTAGTGTACATTTATTTTCTTACTCTTTATTATTTTATAGTGTAAATTTTATTTTTCTTTCTTTTTATGCTTTATTTTATTTCTTTCTTTATTTTCTTTGTAGTTTAGATTTACTTTCTTGCATTTGGTGCTTTCTAGTATAGATTTTTCTTCTTTATTTTTATTTTATAATATGAATAGCTAATTCTTATAGAAATTTAAGATTAGATAAAAATAGTTTTATTTTGTTCTATGATTTTTATTCTCTCTTTGTGCTAAAATTATCATGTTAGGAAAATCAATTAGATAATTAATTGGCAGAAAAATGTTTGATAGTCTATGTTTTCCTTAAGTAATTTGATAAGCTATGATTATTCAATTCTAGGGTTATTATCTAGTTATTTTTTTCCTTTTTATGCGTGATAATATTGTTTAGATATGGTATTTGATAGGTTATACTTGTTTTAAGTAACTTGGTAGTCTATCTTAGAAAAATAAAGAAATATGTGAATAAAAAGAGAGTAATTCTTAAATACGATTTTAAATTAACTAGTAGACACAATCCTAGGTTTTTATTGTCCTTTAACTAGTAGACACAATCCTAGGTTTTTATTGTCCTCTCTTAATTTCTTTCATCTTTTCATTTACTTCTTGTTTTTATTTGATTTTGTATTTGACTTGCTTTTATTTTGTTATTATCTTTCTCTCATTTCTTCTCTCTTGTTTTATCCTTTTATTTTTACGACAAACCTCTACCCAAAGCACACGCCACTTTCATTTATCTTCTCGTTAGTTTCCTATACAATTTATGAACCCAAATAGGATTATCTTTCTAATACTCTCCTTTCGCATATAATGACATCTTAAATACCATAACTTGATTGTTGTGTATTTACAACTAATGTACTAAACATCAGCCGATATATTGCTATGTTAGTCGATATATCAGTTTTTGATGCCCTTTCGATATGATATTTATGAAAAAAATATATTAATTTTTGATTTTACCATTTTTTGATGTATCAAAAATATCACCTGATATTTCATTAAGAAAATATCAATCGATATTAGTCAATATACAAAGGAAAAGGGTTATTGAGTTTGTGTTTGGTTTTGGTTCCCACTAGACCCGAAAACTTAATAAACTTCCAAACCTAAATACCTTAAATTCCTAGTCAATCTCATAATTCTTCTCCCTCTTCGTTCGGCACTCTACCTCAAAAATGCTAGGAGATCTCATGTATCCTCTCTCTCCACTCTCGCTTTCTCTTCTCTATTTCTCCTGTCTCAGCTCCTCCTCAGACCCCTCCTCTCACACTCATTGTCTCTCTTCCTCTCTTCTCTCTCTCTCTCTCTCTCTCTCTCTCAATTTTTCTCTCCCTTCTTTCTTTGTCTTCATCTCTCTTCCTGTCTCTCCTTTGTTTATGTCTTCTCTTTCATATTTTCTCCATCACAGACCTCTACCTGTGTCTAATGTCTCTAAATATCATTTATTATTATTCATGATGCAATCTCTTATGTTTAAAAAACATTAATATTTTTTGATTACATATTACAATGTTATGTTACATATAAACATCATCCGATATGACACAACCCTAATATTTATTTATATATCCCCGATACATCCCCGATTTTTGTAATTTAATATAAAATTTGGCCATATTTCTGATATTTTCGATATTTAATACATTGCTTACAACTTAGCAATATTTTATCCCCATCATGTTTTTGGCATCATTGTCGAGGAAAGTGCATGTAATTAGGAGTTTTCTTTTTTGGTTCTTTGATTTGTGTGTTTCATTGTGAATCAATATATTGGAAGATGAAGATTGAATATTGGAGATAAGAATTGCTTCAAGATTTTTCCACCATTGAGGTACTGGTTTGCATCCTTGCTAGAGAGGACAAGAAATTAAGAAATAAGGTGATTCCTTTAGTGAAAGTTCAGTGGAACCGGAACTGAGCTAAGGTGGCTTCTTGGGAGTGCGAGGAGAATATGCGTTGCGACTACCCATACCTATTTGAACAAGTAATTGGATTGATTTGATTGTGTTTTGCTTATTCACATGATTGTTAATTTGGTCATATTTATTTTTAACACTAGCATGAGGGTATAATACTTAACTCCTAATCATTTATAACACATGGTATATATATGGGGGTCCCTTGTTTGGGTTATTCATCCAATGTACTAGTTCTGATTAGTTAGGGGTTAAGTGGAAGTATTCACATTCTATATTGTTAAGTGTAGATATTGCTTTTATACGATTGCGGAATTTCGGGGACGAAATTCTTTTAAGGGGGAAAGAATGTAAAACCCTAAAAATTTGAATATTATGTGATAAATAATAATAAACATATTATATGGTAATAAATAACATATTTTGATGTTTGAGTATGCTAAGAATTGATTTGAGATCAATTCAATATATATGTGTGAATATATGAGTGCAAATGCACAAATCATGCACGAAGAAGACATTTGGAAAAATAACCAGTTAAGAGTTTATATTTTTTCACACTGATACAGTTAGAATCTAGGAAACCTTAAAAAACAAAGGTTGTAGGTTTCTTCAACAGATTTTCAATAAATCTTAAATCACCTCATTCTGAGGTCAAATGTGAAAGTTACAACCAAAATACCAAATACATATTTCAGAAACTTAAATTTTACAGTGTAGTCGACTAATACTCAGAGTAGTCGACTAGTGGGAGTTTCTTGGGCGTGTCAGGTTACAGATATTGGGTTGAATTTATTTTGTTTCGAGCCCAATTGATAACCTAAGTATATATACATGTTTAGACCCTTTTTCCTTAGATCTTTCACGTGAGTTTTTAGGCCTCATCTCCCCTCAAACCCTAGACCTCGTTCTTGACATTACTCGAGGAGATTTCGAAGCAAACAGTTGAACGGAGGGTGAGATCGCGTGCTTTTGAGCGAGGAGGGATCTTGCACGTGTGTCCAGAAGCTCGACACGACGTTTTAGGCAAGATCACTTGCATCCAAACCTGCACCCTTAGTTAATGAATGATTTAAGATGTTTAAATCGATGTTTTATATGTTTAGATCTTAATCTAATGTGAAAAGATTAGGATTTTTATTTTAACGATAAACAAATATTAGATCTACATGGTTTTGTTACTGTTTATGATAGAAACGTGATCATGATCATTAGGTTTATTTCAAACTTTGTTTGTATCTGGTTTATTATATTTTAATCATGCTTAAACCCTAGATTTAGGATTAAATGAGTTTAAATGTTAATTAATGATGATTAAACCCTAGGTTTGGTATAATTAAGTTCTGTAAACATAAATAAATAAATTTATTTCTACTTTATGTTTCATGTAAGCATGTTTATGCTTTTTATGTCGATAACTAGGGTTCACATGAGATATTTGATTATTTAGGATGTTAAGCTTGATTAGGTTGAATCACGAGTTTAAATAATCATGGAGATATTTCTTTTTATTGGTATTTACTAGTTTTATATCGTATTAAAGCATGATAAGTATGTATCGATTGTTAAGTACTGTTCGTACATGAAAGTGTGCATTTTTAGACAAAGTAGTCGACTATATTGAGTAGTAGTCGACTGCTTATGTCCAGTTGAGTTTAACAGTGTTCGCGTCAAAATTTGATTTCTTCATTGCGGAACTCATTACAACTTTAGTCGTTACAATAAGTTCAAAAGGAAGGATCTTTTTATAAGATCTCTCCACACACAAAAAAGATTAAAAGATTACAACTTTCTTGAAAACACACGTAGAGAGATCGTTTATCGGTCTTCTACTTACGTGGGATCTTTACTGGTGCCGGGGTTTATTCGTGGACCACCAAATGATCGGATCCAATTGATTTTGTTGTCTTACGAAGGAGACAAGAAATTGAAGTTTATATCTCAGCAACGGTGAGATAAACACTCTTCTCTAGATCACAACAACGGTGTGATCTCAAGAGAAGCGGATGAACGAGGCTAAAGCAGCTGTAGATCTGTCGAACTCTCCTCCTTTTTGTCGAAGAACTCGTGAAGAACTGCATCCTCCTTGCTAAAATTCATGCTCCTCACTCTCTAATTTGACAGGGCTTCGCTGTTGCTCCGAAATTTCCCCTGTGAATAAAGGCCCTAAGGCTATTATTTATAGGCTTCAGAAGCTCTATTTTCGGATAAGAACGAACTATTTGATCTTATCCTTAGTTGTAACCACTTAACCACATTCAAAATAACCTCAAATCAGTTGGAGAGGATTTGGATTGAAAGAATCTCGAAATCTTATCCAAAAATAGGTTTTCGGGACGTTATATAGGTGAAAAAAGCCTTTCTGGGCGTGAGACGCCGTTTGGTGCGTTTCGATTATTTCCCCTCTAATTCTCCCGTCCGATCCCGGAATGACGTGATTCAAGATGCATTAGAAAGCTGGAGAAGAGATCTACAACCTCCCCTGGGCAAAACACACGAGAAGTGAATGAGACACGAGTGACACTTCACTTTTCATTGGTGAAACAAAACTCCCGATCGAGTCGCTTTTTCGCTATTTTGTTGTCTTGTTAACTTGTATGTGTCGTCAACTCGCTTCATGCCCTTGTTAGCTTCCTTATGGTGTCAGATAATGATGTTCATCATCTTTTCTTTATCTCGAGCTACGTGCAGGAACCTATAGGTAATTTTTGACGCCTACAGATACCTCCTCTAAAGTGTTTCAGTCTCATTCTTTTATAGAGGAGCCTGGAATACTTTGGATATAATACGCGCGGCCTTCAATTTGTTAACTTCTTTAGCTTTCAGTCTATTCAGTATTTTATCAAATAGATGAAATTCTTCTAGTATTGCATTTATCGTCTGACCATTATCGAAGTCTTGAACTGAAACTAGTGTATTGGTTTCTGATTGTAGCTCGTGTCATTGAATCAATGTTGAACTGATTATCTTTGTCGGTGACGCGTATCTGAACTACGATTGAAGTCCTAGAAGTATCCTTTGACCTAGAATTAATTTGAGCCTTGTTTCGGTGAAAATTGTCGATGCGTTGACTAGCGTGGACTCATGGCTATGCGGTGACCGGGGTTAACTCATGGCTATGCATTGGCTGTTGTTAACCTTAATCGTAATGCACAGATGGGCATTTGACTTTCATTACAATGCGTTGACTGACATTAACACAGTTTACACTCATACGTCTGTTGGAGTTTACACAATTTAAGCTCTTAAGGCATTGGAGCAGGGAGGACCAGTTTATACTTGTATACTCCTGGGAGTTTCAGGAGTCAGTTTAACCTCATGTACCCATAGAAGGTTCAAGGAGATACAGTTTATATTCATGTACTCATCAAAGTATAGAAAGAGCAAGCTGAGAATACATTGGAGGCTCATCAGGTTAAGCTCTTTGTGCAAGATTGTATTGTAGGACTAGCTGTAGATGCTGATATAACTACTATTTCTGAAGCTACCCTAGACGCTCGAGTCACGAGACCAATTGATGAAGCTGATGCGTTAATGACTATTATAGCTAATTGAAGATGAAGCCTGTATAAGATTTATGAAGAGAAGCTCTCTGAGTTTGAAGAGCAAATCCGTCATCGCAAGCTGTTCATTATACAACATTTGGCAAATCCTCAGCCATCAACGGATTTGATGAGCCTTTACGACTACCGTTTGAGTCGGGATAGCATATAGATTGTCTAAATCCATTCTACATATAACATTGTGCTAGAAGAATACTCTTTTAGACTTAGTACTATGATATTGAATATATAGACTTTGTCGTTTTCACAGGAACGCACCATCCAACAACGGGTATTAGGTGTAGGCTTATCTCTAATTAGAGATCGAGATAATATCCTCCATACGTGTAAGGCATGGATTTTGGTATTATTAACAACAACTTGCCATGATGTCGAATACGTGGGCTTTGCCATTTTCACGGGAATATGTTACCGGGCAGCATGTGTTAGATGCAGACTTATCTCTATTTAGGGATCGAGATAAAGTCCCCCATACGTGTAAGATATGGATTGTGTCTTCTCTTGGGAAAAGATGAACGTCATGCTAGAGAGGAAGGATTTTATATTCTATCTTCAGGTCTTCTCTTGGGGCAAAGACGAAACCGATGCTGGAGGAAAAAAATTTATATTCTATCTCCTGCTATAAAAGAAACTCAAAGTGGGATCTCCACTTCGAGAATCCTGAAGGATGAAACTAAGGGGGTGTTTGTTTTACTAAAATTTTTGGCATTTGGTATGTATTACAAGTTTTAGAATCCAAAAATAAGTTTTTTTAATATTTTAGGATTCCATATATGGTGTTTGTTTTAAGAAAATTTTTAGAATATTAAATCTCAAAAGTGTAAAAAGTGCCCAATTTTTAGAATTTGCTAAATCCTCTCAATTGGAGAGAATTTTGACAAATCCCATAAATGGATGTGCTTACCTCTCAATTGGAGAGGATTTAACAAATCCTAATTTTATCTTTTTGTGGGAGGTAACCTCACCAAGATAGCATATTCATCATATTACAAAATTTTGGTATTTGGTAATGCTATAATTTGAGCTTGCAACAAATAAAATATTATAAATTATAGTATTCCAAATCCTATAATATTAATGAAACAAACAACATTTTAGAAATCTCAACCCATAACAAAACACCTATGAATTTCAAATACCATGGTGAAATCCATATCCTAAAATTATAAGATTTGAAACAAACACCCCCTAAGAGTGGGATCTCCACTCCGAGAATCGAAAAGATTTAGATAACCCTAACTGTTTAAAGGTTTAGTTATCCAACCTGAAAATGAATTTCTCACTTATCGAGATGAAATTCTAACTTTAGCCCTAACTGTTTAAAGGTTTGACCAAAGGGGAGATTTAGAAGATCCTAACTGTTTAAAGGTTTGATCGCTCGATATGGGTGGAAGCCTCTCACTTATCAAAAGTGGATTTCGGTTTTTATCCTAACTATTTAAAGGTTTGACCAAGATGGATTTTTAGATGACCCTAATTGTTTAAATGTTTGATCGTTCAATTTGTGGACCTCTCTTTCATAGAAGGAATCGAGAGGGGATTTTGGTTGTGGTCCTAACTGTTTAAAGGTTTGACCAAGTGGGAATGGAGGAACGACCCTACTTGTTTAAAGGTCTAGTCTTCTGATGTGGAAGTGGACCTCTCGTTCATAGGAGGAATCGAGAGCGGATTTTAGTTGTGGTCTTAACTGTTTAAAGGTTTGACCGAATGGGATTGGAACGGCCCTAACTGTTTAAAGGTTTAATCATCCAATTTGGAAGTGGATCTCTTGTTCATGGGAGGAATCGAGAGAGGATTTTGGTTGTGGTCCTAACTATTTAAAAGTTTGAGCGAATAAGATTTGGAACGACTCTAACTATTTAAAGGTTTAATCGTCCAATTTGAAAGTGGACCTCTCGTTCATGGAAGAAATCGAGAAGGGATTTTGGTTATAGTCCTAACTATTTAAATGTTTGATCGAGTGGGAGTAGGGTGGTACAAATAACAGTAGGAGTGCTAATTTGTACAAATCACTGTGTTAATACAGTGGGTGTTTCTGGTGTTTAGTTGTAAGGACTTTAACATGAGGGGGTTTGAAATTTCCAATACTATGTCTAGATTCTAACAATGGAAGTGTTGAGTGCACAGGCATAGTGGGAGTTTGAGTGGATGTAATCATGAAGAAATTTGTGGATCCACTGTCAATGGATTTGATTAGTGAGGGATTTTATGATGGAGGACTATGAATTGTCAAGCACTTCACAATTACACAGTGGCAGTTTCGCGAGGGAAAATTAACTTGATGAAGTCATTGAATCTTGTCTGGACAAAAGAGGGCTCTAGGAGTCATAGTGGTGTTAGCCCTTATGTTTTGATGATGTTTTACAACCATCATTAAAGGTACTAATGGCTTATTGAGTGCAAATGTAGCAAATTCATTTATCAAGCTTGTTAGTGCCATTTATAGAGGATTGGATGGAATATATGCTTCAACGATGATATCCAAAGGAGGAGGAGACACAATGATGAAGCAACGTTATTTCAAGAACAACAAATTCATATAAAAGCTTCATCCGATTCAAGCTATATCAAAGCTCAAGTATTGCTTTCAATATGAGGATATTAGCTATCTTTTATGTTTCTCTCTAGTGCTAGAATGTAGGCAAAGAGTTATT
>BQKN01000210.1:97913-135348 GCA_022839385.1 Asparagus kiusianus
CCGATAATGGTGGTTGTAAGAGCATCATCAAAACATAAGGGCTAACAATCTCCCCCTTTTTGATGATGACAACCAACCATTTTAAGAGCAAAAATAAAATAGCTTATAGATAATGCTCCCCCTATCTATGAGCTCCCCCTAAGTATATGCAACAATTGAGGAGATATTTCTCCCCCTTTGTCACCATCAAAAAATGGGGTAAAAGAAATACAAAATGCAATTAAACAAGCACACAATGTAGAACTTTCACATAGTGCATAAGCCCAAACTATTTCTTATGCGACAAAAATCATCCTCTCCAAGAGGCTTAGTAAATATATCCGCTAGTTGAGATTTTGTGTCAACGAATACTAGGGATACATTTTGTTTCTCTACATGGTCGCGTAAGAAATGATGGCGCACATCAATATGCTTGGTTCTAGAATGCAAAACCGAATTTTTTGAAATATTTATGGCACTTGTGTTATCACAAAAGATTTTAATATTTTGAAAATTTAAATCATAGTCAACTAGGCTTTGTTTCATCCATAGGACTTGAGCACAACATAAGCCGGCGGCAATGTATTCCGCTTCCGTAGTGGATAATGCAACACAATTTTGTTTCTTGGAAGCCCAAGAAACAAGTGAATTTCCTAAGAATTGGCATGTTTCACTAGTACTCTTACGATCTACCTTACATCCGGCAAAGTCGGCATCACAAAAACCATATAAATTAAAAGAAGTGCTTCTTGGATAAAACAAACCAAGATTAAAAGTACCATTAACATATTTAATGATCCTTTTAACCGCAATTAAATGAGATGCTTTAGGAGATGCTTGAAAACGTGCACATGCACACACACTAAACATGATATCGGGCCTACTAGCGGTAAGATAAAGAAGACTACCTATCATGCCTCGGTATAATTTTTGGTCCACGTCTTCACCACTTTCATCCGCATCAAGCTTAACACTAGTGCTCATGGGAGTGGGCGCATGCTTAGAATTCACCAACTTGAATTTCTTCACCAATTCCTTCGCATACTTGCTTTGTGAGATGAAGATCCCATCCTTAGTTTGCTTGACTTGGAGCCCGAGAAAGAATGTAAGCTCTCCCATCATACTCATCTCAAAGTGATCCTGCATGACTTTAGAAAATTCCTTGCACAAGGATTCATTAGTAGCACCGAAGATAATGTCATCCACATATATTTGAACTAAAATGAAATTATTTTTCATTTTTCTTACAAAAAGAGTGTTATCAATTGTTCCTTTTGAAAAACCATTTTCAACAAGAAAACTAGAGAGGCGAGCATACCAAGCTCTAGGAGCTTGTTTCAACCCATATAAAGCTTTTTGTACCCGGTAAACATGATTTGGAAAATCATGATCGATAAAACCGGGGGGTTGCTCAACATACACTTCCTCTTCTATAAAACCATTTAAGAAGGCACTTTTAACATCCATTTGAAAAAGTTTAAAATTTTTGAAACTAGCAAATGCCAAAAACATCCTAATAGATTCCAACCTTACAACCGGTGCAAAGGTTTCATCATAGTCTATGCCCTCCTCTTGATTGTATCCTTGGGCAACCAAACGAGCTTTATTCCTAGTAACAATGCCATGTTCATCAAGTTTGTTTCTAAAAACCCATTTTGTACCAATAACACTAGCATTGTTAGGTCTAGGAACTAACTTCCAAACTTCATTTCTTTGAAAATTGTTTAATTCTTCATGCATAGCCAAAACCTAAAATTCATCATTTAAAGCATCATTAATCTTTTTAGGTTCTATATGAGATAAGAATGCAATATTACCACACTCACTCAAGGCTTTTGAGCGAGTAATAACTCCTTTTGAAGGACTCCCAATGATTTGCTCCTTGGATGGTTTGATGTGAATTTCCAAGCTTTAGGAGGTTCAACTTGATCTTGAGCATTTGAGCTATCTACATCCTTTTGAGCTTCTATAGAGGGAGTATCATTGATTTGCAAGAAGTCCAATCCTCCCTCAATATCATCATCATCATCTTTTCTAGGCAAAGCAACTTGAGAGCAAACATTAGTCTCATCAAAAGTAACGTTTATAGATTCTTCAACAACGAGGCTTCGTTTATTGAAGACCCTATAAGCCTTACTTCGAGGTGCATAACCCAAGAAAATACCAACATCAATTTTGGAATCAAATTTATCATGGTGATCTTTTGTATTTAAAATGAAACATTTGCAACCAAAGACACGAAAATAGCCAACGAAGGGAGTTTTTCCATAATAAAGTTCATAAGGAGTTTTCTTAAGCTTTGGTCTAATTAAAACACGATTTAGAACATGGCAAGCCGTATTGACGGCTTCCGTCCAAAAATATTTTGGTAAATCAAATGAGTTTAACATAGTACGTGCCATCTCTTGTATGGTGTGATTTTTCCGTTCAACAACACCATTTTATTGTGGTGTTCTAGGAGCGGAAAACATATGAGTTATACCATGATAAGCACAAAAATCATGGAAAAATTCATTTTGAAATTCACCACCATGATCACTTCTAATTTTAACAACTTTTAAATCTTTTTCATTTTCAATTCTTTTAACATGATTAGCAAATTCTTCAAAACAATCATTTTTCTTTGTAAGAAATATTGTCCATGTGAAACGAGAAAAATCATTAATAATCACAAAAACATAGTGTTTACCTCCAAGAGAGGTAACACGCATAGGACCAAATAAATCAAGATGTAGTAATTGCAAAGGTTTAGAAGTCGATACCTCATGGATGGATTTGAAAGAGGATTTTGTTTGTTTACCTTTGGCACAATCCTCACAAATTGTATCTTTAATGAAGTGCAAACTAGGTAGCCCTTTCACAAGATTCTTCTTAGACAATTTTGATATCAACTCCATATTTGCATGTCCAAGTCTCTTGTGCCAAATCCAAGGGTTTTCATCAATTGTCACAAGACACTTCACATCTTGGTTCACTAACTCATTCATTCAAAAATATAAACATTAGACTTGCGATTTGCAATAAAAATAATTTTTCCATTCATACTAATGACGCACTTATCCGGTTTAAAGGAAACATCAAATCCTTTATCACTTAATTGACTAATACTAAGAAGATTATGATTCAAACCACTTACTAAATAAACATCTTCAATAATGGGTGAGGGTTTCTTACCAATAGAACCGATACCAATAATTTTACCTTTCTCACCACCACCGAAGGAGACATTGCCTCCTTCAATCCTTGATAGGGTTGCAAATAATTCTTTGTTGCCCGTCATATGATGTGAGCAACCACTATCAAGGTACCACATCTCCTTACGTCGTTGCCGTGACGTTCCCTACAAAAGAAGAAGATGAAGGTGTAGTAGCTTTAGGTCCCCATGTCTTTGGTCCTTGGTGGTTAGTAGTTTTGGTACCTTTGGGTACCCATATCAAACCATAAAAATCTTCATTGTCTTTAGTTCTACAATGAGTAGAAATGTGTCCATGTCTCATACAATAGGTGCATACAAAATTTCTTTTGTATGTACGAATGTTAGAACCATAAAACCTATTTCTACCATGGTGATTATAGTTGGCATGAACATGAGTGGGTCTAGTCCTACAACCCTCAATTTCTAATCTTTCAATTTTTGATCTTAATTGCTTATTCTCGAAATCGAGATCTCCTAGCAATTTATCTTTTAGAGCAAGAGAGGTTGTTAGTTGTTCAAGCTTAATATCACAAGAGGCATGCAATTTTTTAAAAGAAGAGTATTCTTTAGACATTCTTTTAAATTCAAAGTTCAACTCTTCTAAAGCCATAGCTATATCACATTGCATATAGAAAGATTCACTTTTGGCCTCGGATATTACCTCATGTTCATTTGCCATGAAACAAACATTTGGGTCATGAAGAGCAAGTTTGGCTCCCTCATCATCGCTATCTGAATCACTTGGTTCGGATTCTTCCCATCCGGCATACATAGCCTTCTTCTTCTTGTACTTCATGTACTTTTCTTTGAGCTTGGGGCAATCCTTAGCGATGTGACCTGGTTCATTGCATTCAAAACATTTGCCTACACGAGAGGAAAACTTATTGTTAGATCGAGGGTTAAATTTTTTGTTCATCTTTATAAGTCTAGAGATTCTTCTAGAGAGATGAGCCACTTCTCTAGAAAAATCGACTTCACTCTCCGATGACGAAGATGAGTTGTCACTAGCTCCTTTGAGAGCTATGGTCTTTAACTTTGGTGACGGCTCCTCAACTTCACGTGATGGCACTTCCTCCTTCTCTTTCCCTTTGAGCTTCTTCTCATGCACTTTGAGCTTTCCGATAAGACTATCAAGAGCTAAGGTAGTGAGGTCATGAGCTTCCTCAATAGCGGTAGCCTTGGGCTCCCATGCCGGAGTCAAGGAACGAAGTATCTTGTAGTTCATCTCTTGAATGGATAGTTGCTTATCTAGGCCATGTAATTCATTGATGATATTAGTAAAACGGGAAAACATAGCATCAATGGATTCATTAGGAAGCATTTTGAATAGCTCATAATCATGCATAAGCCCACTAATCTTAGACTCCTTAACTTGGGGTGTTCCCTCATGTGTGACACATAATTTTTGCCAAATTTCGTATGCGGTTGCACACGTGGAGACTCTATTGTATTCATTGGGGGAAAGACCACAAATTAAGGCGTTCATTGCCTTAGCATTGAGATTGGCAAGGTGCCTTTCATCATCGGACATGTTCTCAACTTTAGACTTCTCTACATATTTCTTTTCTATGAGCCCTAGGATGTCAAGGTCAATACAACGAAGATAAATTCTCATCCTAGCCTTCCAATAAGCAAAATTTGTCCCGGTGAAGAGAGGTGGTCTAGTTGTGGATTGTCCTTCTAACATATGCATATTCAAAGAAGCCTCCATTTGATCTTTTCTCTAAGGTGATTAAACCAAAAATTAATATAGAGACCAAGCTCTGATACCAATTGATGGACCCTAGAGGGGGGCGGGGGTGATTAGGGTCAATAGGCTCTAATATGCAATTTAAAACATAAACAAGCAATCCACAGTAAATAGATGCAAACAAAGTAAATAAGAGAGGGTTAGGAATTGTTATCCTTGACGCGCGATGTGTTAACGAGGTTCGGCCCTCTGGCCTACGTCCCCGCTCCCCACTCTCGAGGAGAAATCCACTACACACCCGGTTTGGAAGCCGGAACTTCGTCTACACAGCGATCCCACACGATCTCTCTCACTACACAGTTTGATCTCAACAGATCACTCCCTCACAGTAGATCTTACTCAAGATCTCAACTACATAGCACAAGATAACAGATGCAGAACTCTCTCTTACAAAGCTCCTATGGCAAAGAGAACAAATTACTGAAGCTGGGAGGTGAGCTCACACAAAACCACAGAGAAGAAAGCAGAACTGATTTGAAAATTTTTCTCAGCAGAAACAGAAAACACCCTCTGGTTTTTCAAACGTTGAGCTCAGGAAGAAGAAGAAGCAGCTTGGGGTTTTTATAGAATAGTTTAAAACATTTTAAAATCAAAACCCAATCTTCCTGTTTAGGAAGATAATCCACTTTACAGAGAGTTAGCTCAGACTGAGCCAAGCACAAATGAGTGAAACACGACAATCGAGGCAAAACGACCGTTTAGAAAAAAATCTCGTTTGATTGAAGAGAGAAAGAGCGGTCGTTCGAAATAACGTTCGGTCGACCGAAAAATCACGTCGGTCGACCGACCGAAAAATTCGGTCGACTGCGAGACGCTTAAAAAACTTAGAAAACAAACAGACCATCTTCGGTCGACCGGCACGGTCGACCGATATAGAAATCGAAATTTCGGTTGACCGCACCGGTCGACCGACGACTTTCTGGAAAAATACTGAACGGATGGCTCTTGGAGCGGTCGACCGGACCGGTCGACCGCTTTCTGACATTTTGCTGAAAACTGTTTTTGACCTTCTTGAAATATTTGTAAAATATTTATTTGACCTCTGAAAATTCTGAAACTTTGTAAAATGTTTTTAATACTAAAAACAAACTGTTTGGAAAAAGAATTTTGTAGATAAGTCCTCATACTTGTGAAAAATAAGGTTTTGTGAAAAACGCTTAAAAGCTTGAAAATGAAAACGTGTGTGTGAGTCCCAATAGCTTCAAGTAAACATAGTAACTCTTTGCCTACATTCTAGCACTAGAGAGAAACATAAAGAAAAGCTAATATCCTCATATGGAGGCATTACTTGAGCTTTGATATAGCTTGAATCGGATGAAGCTTTTGTATGACTTTGTTGTTCTTGAAGTAACGTTGCTTCATCTCTTGGCCTCCTCCTCCTTTGGATATCATCTTTGTAGCATATATTCCATCCATCCTCCATTAATGGCACTAATGAGCTTGATAAAGGAATTTACTACATTTATACTCAATAAGCCATTAGTACCGATAATGGTGGTTGTAAGAGCATCATCAAAACATAAGGGCTAACAGCGGGGACGTAGGTCAGAGGACCGAACCTCGTTAACACATCGCGCGTCAAGGATAACGATTCCTAACCCTCTCTTATTTACTTTGTTTGCATTAGAATTTTGTGGATTGCTTGTCTTAAATTTTTATTGCATAATTAGAGCCTCTTGACCCTAATCACCCCCCTCTAGGGTCCAACAATTGGTATCAGAGCTTGGTCTCTATATTAATTTTTGGTTTAACCACCTTAGAGAAAAGATCTAATGGAGGCCTCTTTGAATATGCATATGTTAGAAGGACAATCCACCACTAGACCACCACTCTTCACCGAGAGCAATTTTGCTTATTGGAAGGCTAGGATGAGAATTTATCTTCGTTGCATTGATCTTGACATCCTAGAGCTCATAGAAAAGAAATATGTAAAAAAGTCTAAAGTTGAGAACATGTCCGATGATGAAAGGCACCTAGCCAATCTAAATGCTAAGGCCATGAACGCCTTAATCTGTGGTCTTTCTCCCAATGAATACAACAGAGTTTCCACGTGTGCAACCGCATACGAAATTTAGGTAAAATTATGTATCACACATGAAGAACCCCCCAAGTTAAGGAATCTAAGATTAGTGGACTTATGCATGATTATGAGCTATTTAAAATGCTTCCAAATGAATCCATTGATGCTATGTTTTCCCGTTTTACTAATATCATCAATGAATTACATGGTCTTGATAAGCAATTGTCCATTCAAGAGATGAACTACAAGATACTTCGCTCATTGACTCCGGCATGGGAGCCCAAAGCTACGGCTATTGAGGAAGCTCATGACCTTACCACTCTACCACTCGATAGCCTTATCGAAAAGCTCAAGGTCCATGAGAAGAAGCTCAAAGGGAAGGAGAAGGAGGAAATGCCATCACGGGAAGTTGAGGAGCCATCACCAAAGTTGAAGACTATAGCTCTCAAAGGAGCTAGTGACAACTCCTCTTCGTCATCGGATAGTGAAGTTGATTTTTCTAGAGAAGTGGCTCATCTCTCTAGAAGAATCTCTAGACTTATAAAAATGAACAAAAAATTTAATCCCCGATCTAACAACAAGTTTTCCTCCTGTGTAGGTAAATGTTTTGAGTACAATGAACCGGGTCACATCGCTAAGGATTGCTCCAAGCTCAAGGAGAAGTACATGAAGTACAAGAAGAAGAAGGCTATGTATGCCGGATGGGAAGAATCCGAACCAAGTGATTCGGATAGCGATGATGAGGGAGCTAAACTTGCTCTTCATGACCCAAATGTTTGTTTCATGGCGAATGAACATGAGGTAATATCCGAGGCCGAAAGTGAATCTTTCTATATGTAATGTGACATAGCTATGGCTTTAGAAGAGTTGAATTTTGAATTTAAGAGAATGTCTAAAGAATACTCTTCTTTTAAAAAATTGCATGCTTCTTGTGATATTAAGCTAGAACAATTAACAACTTCTCTTGCATTGAAAGATGAATTGCTAGGAGATCTCGATTTCGAGAATAAGCAATTAAAATCAAAGATTGAAAGACCAGAGATTGAGAGTGGTAGGATTAGACCCACTCATGCTTATGCCAATTATCATCATAGTAGAAATAGGTTTTATGGCTCTCACACTCATACATACAAAAGAAATTTTGTGTGCACATATTGTATGAGACATGGACACATTTCTACCCATTGTAGGATTAAAGACAACCATGATTTTTATGGAATGATATGGGTACCCAAAGGTACCAAGATTACTAACCACCAAGGACCCAAGACATGGGTACCTAAACCTACTACACCTTCATCTTCATCTTTTGTAGGGAATGTCACGGCAACGACGTAAGGAGATGTGGTACCTTGATAGTGGTTGCTCACATCATATAACGGGCAACAAAGAGTTATTTGCAACCCTATCAAGGATTGAAGGAGGGAATGTCTCCTTCGGTGGTGGTGAGAAAGGTAAAATTATTGGTATCGGTTCTATTGGTAAGAAACCCTCACCCATTATAAAAGATGTTTATTTGGTAAATGGTTTAAATCATAATCTTCTTAGCATTAGCCAATTGAGTGACAAAGGTTTTGATATTTCATTTAAACTGGATAAATGCATCATTAGTATGAATGAGAAAGTTGTTTTTGTTGCTAATCGTGAATCTAATGTGTACATTTTTGAGATGAATGAATTAGTAAATCAAGATGTGAAGTGCCTTGCGGCAATTGATGAAAATCCTTGGATTTGGCATAAGAGACTTGGACATGCAAATATGGAGTTAATCTCAAAATTGTCCAAGAGAAACCTTGTAAAAGGATTACCTAGCTTGCACTTCATCAAAGACACAATTTGTGAGGATTGTGCCAAAGGTAAACAAACAAAATCTTCTTTCAAATCCATCAATGAGGTATCGACTTCTAAACCCTTGCAATTACTTCATCTTGATTTGTTTGGTCCTATGCGTGTTACCTCTCTTGGAGGCAAACACTATGTTTTTGTGATTATTGATGATTTCTCTCGTTTTACATGGACAATATTTCTTGCAAAGAAAAATAATTGTTTTGAAGAATTTGCTAATCATGTCAAAAGAATTGAAAATGAAAAAGATTTGAAAGTTGTTAAAATAAGAAGTGATCATGGTGG
Organism: Asparagus kiusianus; assembly: GCA_022839385.1. Taxonomy (NCBI): domain Eukaryota; kingdom Viridiplantae; phylum Streptophyta; class Magnoliopsida; order Asparagales; family Asparagaceae; genus Asparagus; species Asparagus kiusianus. The sequence continues at coordinate 106,989 of BQKN01000210.1, forward strand.
TGAATTTCAAAATGAATTTTTCTATGACTTTTGTGCTCATCATGGTATAACTCACATGTTTTCCGCTCCTAGAACACCACAACAAAATGGTGTTGTTGAACGGAAAAATCGTACCATACAAGATATGGCACGCACTATGCTAAACTCATTTGATTTGCCAAAATATTTTTGGGCGGAAGCCGTTAATACGGCTTGCCATGTTTTAAATCGTGTTTTGATTAGACCAAAGCTTAAGAAAACTCCTTATGAACTTTTTTATGGAAAAACTCCTTTTATTGGTTACTTTCGTATCTTTGGTTGCAAATGTTTTATTCTAAATACAAAAGATCACCATGAAAAATTTGATTATAAAATTGATGTTGGTATTTTCTTGGGTTATGCACCTCGAAGTAAGGCTTATAGGGTCTTCAATAAACGAAGCCTCGTTGTTGAAGAATCTATAAACGTTACTTTTGATGAGATTAATGTTGTTTCTCAAGTTGTTTTACCTAGGCAAAATGATGATGATGATATTGAGGGAGGATTAGACTTCTTGCAAATTAATGATACTCCCTCTATAGAAGCTCAAAAGGATGTGGATAGCTCTAATAATCATGAACAAGTTGAACAACCTAAGACTTGGAAATTCGCATCGCATCACCCAAAGGAACAAATCATTGGGAGCCCTTCAAAAGGAGTTATTACTCGCTCAAAAGCCTTGAGTGAGTGTGGTAATGTTGCATTCTTATCTCATCTAGAACCTAAAAAGATTAATGATGCTTTAATTGATGAATTTTGGGTTTTGGCTATGCATGAAGAATTAAACAATTTTCAAAGAAATGATGTTTGGAAGTTAGTTCCTAGACCTAACAATGCTAGTGTTATTGGGACTAAATGGGTTTTTAGAAACAAACTTGATGAACATGGCATTGTTACTAGAAATAAAGCTCGTTTGGTTGCCCAAGGATACAATCAAGAGGAGGGCATAGACTATGATGAAACCTTTGCACCGGTTGCAAGGTTGGAATCTATTAGGATGTTTTTGGCATTTGCTAGCTTTAAAAACTTCAAACTATTTCAAATGGATGTCAAAAGTGCCTTTTTAAATGGGTTTATAGAAGAGGAAGTATATGTTGAGCAACCCCCCCGGTTTCATAGATCATGTTTTCCCAAATCATGTTTACCGGGTTCAAAAAGCTTTATATGGGTTGAAACAAGCTCCTAGAGCTTGGTATGCTCGCCTCTCTAGTTTTCTTATTGAAAATGGTTTTTCAAAAGGAACAATTGATAATACTCTTTTTGTGAGAAAAAGAAAAAATAATTTCATTTTAGTTCAAATATATGTGGATGATATCATTTTCGGTGCTACTAATGAATCTTTGTGCAATGAATTCTCTAAAGTTATGCAGGATCACTTTGAGATGAGTATGATGGGAGAGCTTACATTCTTTCTCGGGCTACAAGTCAAGCAAACTAAGGATGGGATATTTATTTCACAAAGCAAGTATGCGAAGGAGTTGGTTAAAAAATTCAAGTTAGAGAATTCTAAGCATGCGCCTACTCCCATGAGTACTAGTGTTAAGCTTGATGCGGATGAGAGTGGTGAAGATGTGGACCAAAAATTATACCGAGGTATGATAGGTAGTCTTCTTTATCTTACCGCTAGTAGACCCGATATTATGTTTAGTGTGTGTGCATGTGCACGTTTTCAAGCATCTCCTAAAGTATCTCATTTAATTGCGGTTAAAAGGATCATTAAATATGTTAATGGTACTTTTAATCTTGGTTTATTTTATCTAAGAAGCACTTCTTTTGATTTATATGGTTTTTGTGATGTCGACTTTGCCGGATGTAAGGTAGATCGCAAGAGTACTAGTGGAACATGCAAATTCTTAGGAAATTCACTTGTTTCTTGGGCTTCCAAGAAACAAAATTGTGTTGCGTTGTCCACTACGGAAGCGGAATACATTGCCGCCGGCCTATGTTGTGCTCAAGTTTTGTGGACGAAACAAAGCTTAGTTGATTATGATTTGAATTTTCAAAATATTAAAATCTTTTGTGATAACACAAGTGCTATAAATATTTCAAAAAATTCGGTTTTGCATTCTAGAACCAAGCATGTTGATGTGCGCCATCATTTCTTACGCGATCATGTAGAGAGACAAGATGTATCCCTAGTTTTTGTTGACACAAAATCTCAATTAGTGGATATTTTTACTAAGCCTCTTGGAGAGGATGATTTTTATCGCATAAGAAATGGCTTGGGCTTATGCAATATGTGATTGTTCTATATTGCTTCTTTTGGTTCCAATTTGGTTATGGCTTGCATGTCTCTTTACCCCATTTTTGATGGTGACAAAGGGGGAGAGAAATCTCCTCATTTGTTGTATATACTTAGGGGGAGCTCATAGATAGGGGGAGTACCTATCTATAAGTTATTTTCTTTTTGCTCTTATATAATGGTTGGTTGTCATCATCAAAAAGGGGGAGATTGTTAGCCCTTATGTTTTGATGATGTTTTACAACCACCATTAAAGGTACTAATAGCTTATTGAGTGCAAATGTAGGAAATTCATTTATCAAGCTTGTTAGTACCATTTATGGAGGATTGGATGGAATATGCGCTTCAACGATGATATCCAAAGGAGGAGGAGGCATAATGATGAAGCAACGTTATTTCAAGAACAACAAATTCATATAAAAGCTTCATCCGATTCAAGCTATATCAAAGCTCAAGTATTGCTTTCAATATGAGGATATTAGCTATCTTTTATGTTTCTCTCTAGTGCTAGAATGTAGGCAAAGAGTTATTGATTTCACCTGAAGCTATTGGGACTCACACACACGTTTTCATACTTAAGCTTTTAAGCGTTTTTTCACAAAATACTATTTTTCACAAGTATGAGGACCTATTTGCAAAATTCTTTTTCCAAACAGTTTGTTTTTAATATTAAAAACATTTTACAAAGTTTCATAATTTTTAGAGATCAAATAAATATTTTGTAAATATTTTAGTTGAGTCAAAAAAATCAGTTTCTACAATGTATCAGAATGCGGTCGACCGGACCGGTCGACCGCACATATGTTCATTCGTCACTGGACTCCAGAGAGGTCGTCGGTCAACCGGTGCGGTCGACCGAAATCTCGATTTTTCTATCGGTCGACCGCGCCGGTCGACCGATGATGGCTCTGCTTGTTTTCTAAGTTTTCATAACTGCTCGCGGTCGACCGGATTTTCGGTCGGTCGACCGAACTGTTTTTTTCGGTCGACCGAAAATCCATTCGGTCAACCGAATGTTTCTTTTGTCAAACCGTGACTTTTTTCAAACGGTCGATTGCCTCGTCTGCTGTGCTTTCACTTAGCCGTGTTTGGCACAGTCTGTGGTAAGAGTCTGTAAAGGAGATTATTTTCTTAATTGGAAAGATTGGATTGTAATTTTAAAATGTTTAATCTATCCTATTTAAACCCTTTCTCCTCCAACTCCCCAGTTGCCCTAACGTTTGCAAAAACCAGAGAGAGACGCTGTCTTCCTGAGAAAAATTTTCAAACCTGTTCTCTGTGTTTTTCTCTGTGTTTTTTGTGTGTGTTCACTTACCACAGTAATCTTTCTCTTTGCCATAGGGGCTGTGTAAAGAGAGAGTCTTGCATTATTTCTACTGCTGTGTGAGTGTGATCTTGTGTAGATCAACTGTGAGAGAGTGTGATCTGTTGAGATCAAACTGTGTAGTGAGAGATCGTGTGGGGATCGCTGTGTAGACGAAGTTCCGGCTTCCAAACCGGGTGTGTAGTGGATTTCTCCTCGAGAGTGGGGAGCGGGGACGTAGGTCAGAGGACCGAACCTCGTTAACACATCGCTCGTCAAGGATAACGATTCCTAACCCTCTCTTATTTACTTTGTTTGCATTAGAATTTTGTGGATTGCTTGTCTTAAATTTTTATTGCATAATTAGAGCCTCTTGACCCTAATCACCCCCCCTCTAGGGTCCAACAAGTGGGAGGGTTTTAATCATCTTGGAAATGATTAAATAGCCCAGTGGGAGGTTCTTAATCATTTTTTATCATGATTAAGAATCAATTGGTTTTGGGTTATCCTTAAGAATACCCTGTGTAGTATTCTCCAGGAACTACCTATTAGAATGCATTGAGGTATTCTACCCCAGCTCTTTGGCGAACTTGAATCCAATTGTATTTGGTCATGTTGTCGGGTTATCCTTAAGAATATTATGTGTAATATTCTCTAGGAACTTCACATCAAACATAGGGAACAGTTTAGCCTCGTATACCAGTTGGAGGTTTGGAAAACAGTTTATACTCGTATACTCGTTAGTGTAAAGGAGCAGTTTAACCTCATATACCTGTCAGAGGATAGGTCGTATTTATTTGACTTGTTTTATCATTGTACGCCGGAGTCAATTAAGGCTTGGATTTTATTTTTGAGGCTAAAGCAAGCCTTGGTGGGATGAAGAACCCTCTTGTGGTATGCACAGTATTTTGGATCTATAATCCTCTTAGCTCCCTCCTGATCTTTAATAAATGGTTGCTCGATTTTTGTCATTGGCGAGGAGTTACTTCAAGATGGCTGGAACTTCATCATCTTTGAAAGAATACTCCTTATAGAACCTTAGATTAGGAGTCCTTCGCTATTTTTGAGGTTGTTGTTGTGACATTTGATTAACATCAATAGCAACCATATGTGTCGTCAGCTGGCTTCTCTCGGGCTTCCTTCTTTTGAGGAAGCACTCGACCTGTTCTCCATGTAGTTTTAATTCCTTCCAGGTTGTTGAGGGGATAACCTCCATGACTTTGAGGACATCGAGGGAGAGATTATAATGGCAGGTCTAGAGTATGAACTCCTCTGTGATCAGATCTTGGTAATTCATCGCCTTATTTCAGAAGTGTTTGACGAAGGTGTCAACTGACCCTCCGTTCTTCTGCTTTTTGTCTAGAAGAGCTCCAATTGATACTTTAGTGTCATCATCGAAGAAATTACAGAGGAATGAGTTTTCCATATCATCCCAGCAGTTGATGCTTCCTGGCTTTAGATGTCAATACAATTTGAAGGCGTCCCCACGAAGGGTGCCTACAAATGACCGAATCATTAAGGGTTCGTGTCCAGAGATCATTCCCAGGTGGGACTTGAAGTAGATTAAATGTTGAGTGGGCGAACCTCTCCCGTCAAACGGTGTGAAGTTAATTAGATTGAACTTCGTCGGGTATGAGATTGAATCTTACTCTCTTGGGTATGGACACAGGATACCGGTCTTCTTCACCTCTTGAGCAATCATCAAGGCATTGATTTTACTTTCCAGATCCTTCATCTTTTTTATCCTCGCCTACATGTTTCTTCGGGCGATTTTGGGGAGGAACAAAGGGGCCACCCCCAGCATTATTATTATTGATGGGACCACCCCCAGCGTCCATGTTGTCAGGAGGGGTATCAGCATTGATATTTTTTTAACTTCTGAATCGCTATCTACCTAATTGGTAGTATTATGATCACTGGATTCACCATACTGATTTGATAAATCTTGAAGTTATAGGGCATGTAAATCCTTGACCCGTTGCACAACCATCTCCATTTCGATTTTAAAATATTCTTTCTGTTTGGCCAATGCTTCTTGAAGAAGTTGAGCCACTTGTTCAGTGAATACTTCTCGAGCTCACCCCATGCTAGACATTGTATCGTTGGAGGCGATTGTGGAGCAAATATCCAAAAATTCATCTTTCAAAGATAATCCTTCATGCATCCTCGGGTAATCCCCATGTCTGACGGTTTCTAACTGGAGCCAAGACATTCGTTGGGTTATTCCTGGATTGACTTTTCATCCCGGAGAAAAGTCAGGATTAGAGCTGTTCGAGGCAATCACTGACTTTCTTTTGTCAACCATATTGATAGTGACTTCAGGGAATTCGTCCTCTTGATCAGTTGATTTTCTTTTGCGGAAACTCCTTAATTGGGTTTCAACGCTTTAGAGAGAAGCCTTTGGAATACCGAGACCCTCCATGGAGAAGTCCTGGGGTAGCTACATGCTGATAATACTACCCTGATTAACCTCTCACAAGGACAGTGAGAGTCTGATCATGGAGTATTTCTTTTTCGAGATTTGTTCGTACCCCAATTCTGATAGTACAACTCATCGGCGTTTTGGTCAGAGCAACATATCAGCTGTTTACTTGAATATTCAAGTATAACATTGTCTTCTATCGAACATGTTTTCTTCTGAATAGGTAACACCTTGGTGGCGTTCGCAAGAGTCACACGTCTAGAATCACACCCCCGTGAGGGTGAAACCCTAACGGGCACCTGATTCTCGACACATATCCCCAAGCGGGTGGTTCCAGGAATCAATTTGTTAGGAGAGCGCATATGACCCCCAGTCTGAATAGTTGCTCATGAATTATTTAGTAGACCCAAGTGTTCCTTAACAGGAGTTTTGTCTCGATCTTTGTTTAGAGGACCAAGGTGATCCTTCAACGGAATCATAAACTTGGAGAGATCCACACTATCATAGGGCTTCACCGGAGGTGCGAGAGCAAGAGGAATAGGATCAGAAGTTAATGGAGGCTGGGAGACAACCTTAGAGCTAGAATTCGGCGAGAGACTATAGGCGGTAAAAATTACCTTTGCAGATAAGCCTAAAATCCTCCCGTGTATTCGAGTCGCCCGCACAATTCAAAAATTGGGCTCACCCGTGTGCTTGACTCACCAGCACGAGCCAAGACCACGCAATCACCAAATTCACCTACGCATCTGGCGATCCGCCAGGCGATCAGAAACTTGCCTGCACACCTGACTCACCCGGACGAGTTAAGTTTACTCAAGAGCTAAACTCGCCTGCATGCCCAAACAATCAGCCAGGCGATCAACATCCTAACCATAGACTCGCCAAGGTACTAGGCAGCTGCTATATCACATACAGGGATGGGCCTTCCCATTTCCCACGACGTGAAGGGAAGGAGCATAGTACTCTGAGCCCATCAAGTAGCCGTCCACAGTACGAATGACTAGTCAAATCTACATAATCGCCAAACTCGCCTGCACGCTTGACCCGCCTGCATGAGTCAAGATCATCCAAATAACTGAAATTCACCTGTGTACTTAATTCGCCTGCATGAATTAAGTTCTTCCAAGTGGCTGAGATTTGCCTACATGTTCAAACGACCGGCCAGGCAATCAACAATCTCACCGAACTCGCCAGAGTACCTGGCGGCCGCAATATCACGTATAGGAATGGGCCTTCCCGTTTTCCACGACGTGAGGGGAGAAGTTCATTGCTCCGAGCCCATCAAGTGGCCACTCATAGTACAAGTGAGAAGCATGGTATCCCCCAACAGTACATGGTGACATCCCATGATTCAAGAGAGTGACCATGCCATCTCTACTCTATTTAAGAGCCTCTCCTAGCTACAGGAATGAGGTTTACAGTTAATTGATTAATTTAATCAGTTAGCTGGACCATTAGCTCTCAACTCTCGACTGAGTTGATGACAGGCCCTTTGCATGATCTTTGCACTGTAGCACCTTCTCCTAGCTTCGGGCCTTGACCGCCATCGAACTCGGAGACTCGAACTCGACCAACACGAGCTTCTACTGTGCACTAAAGCTCACTATCAACCTAGATTGAATCGTCTAAGGAAAACAGACTCGGTGCGAGAACCGAGCGAGGCGTCCTATCGCTACCAAAGTCCCCACGTTAAACAAGGAGGGTATTCCCTTTGCTTTTATTATAATTTTGATTCATTAGTTTGTAATAAGTTATTCTTATCAATACAAACGAAATCCCCATCTCTGGAAATCAAAATTTACACCTGCAGAAGATGGCGACCACAGTGGGAGAAACTATTTCCTCAACCGAAATGGTGGTAGCGCAGTTCGACAAGGTTGCTGTTGGGACGATCGTGGAGTCCCTAGAAATCGAGTTTGACCAAGCCAAGTACGAAGAATACTTGTCTTCCTCCTCCTTTGGTGGCAATGCGTCCTGTAAACGCTACAGAGTCGGGCGTAGAGGCCGACCTCAAACGGTTGAAGCCTCTGCACCCGAGGGCTTTATCCGAGTCATGCCAGGGAAACCTATTCCCTCTGAATTAATCAAGGCTAGGCCAGAGATCAAGAGTATAGGGCAAAAGGCTACCAGATGGGTCGCCAAACGATCCTCACAGACCCCCGCTTAGGAAGAGATGATGGTTCATCTTAGCACAGACTACACCGTCATGGTCTGTACGGACGCTCCTCTCTCTAGAAGAGCCTACCAGTGGCGATGACAGGTCCTCGCCAAACAGGAGGCCCAAACCTTCACCTCATATGACGGCCTGAATTATTATTCGGGTCTAAAAAGTGCAAGACAGAGAAATAACCCTCCCAACGCTGGTGGGCTCACCAAATCAGGCGAACCCTCGCGTTCAGGTGGACTTCACTCAGATCGTAATATCCCCCGTTTCGGCGGGTTCGGTATTTCTAACAAACTTGGCCACTCAGGCGAACCAGTTAAAACAGGTGAGCCTGCCCCCTCAAGTGGATTTCATTTCTCAGGTCATATCCCTAATACAAACAGACTACCCAGAGCAGGCGAGCCTACCCGAGCAGGCGAACCATCAAAATCAGGCGGGCCTCACCGAGTCCACTCAACGGGTAAGCATTGTGAGCGAATGAGCCTTAACAACAAAGGCAAAATAGTAAGCGATACCTCACAAACTCACATGCATGATCAAAGGATCGAAGATCGCCTGCAGGCAGGAACTCACCCGAGCGTGAAGACTAGCCTGTCAAGGCGAACTCGCCTAACTTTAACACTTCACCATTCCACCCAGTGTACACAAGAGAGTTCATCCAAACCTCTCTCATGCGATCGCTTGGGTGACCCTTCTGATGCCGGGGGTTGTCGCCACCCACCTACCGAAGATCTTCGGGATTACCTGACTCGCAAACGTACCATACATGAGGCGAATCCTCAGTGTCATTACAAAAGGCTTATCCAAACAGTACTTGCCGATTGCTAGTGTATAGGAACGATAAAACCTTCGGTGTTCGAAAGGCTTGCTCAACGACCTTCCCAACCGAGGTCTTCTCATCAAAGGTGTAGCCACCAAAGAAGGCACGCCCTCGATGATTTAGAGCTCTCATCTGCTACAGTCAACATGATAGGGAAGGGTAAAAATGTACTTCCAGATCCTCCAGACTTGGATTCTTTCCTAGGGCCTAGTCACCCACTGGTTCAATGCGAGCGTGATGGTATATTAATGCACACCCACAATCGTACGAGAGTAAACATCCCGCTCGATTATGCTCTCCTAGCGCCCCCTTCCAGTGGTGATGAAGAAGTTTGTTTGGCGACGTCTACGTCCCAGACCTTGCTTTCGAGCCACGACGAGCTAGCAAGAGTGCACATGGTTGATACCTCGAGTCCATAAAAGACATGTCAGAACAACTTCTGAACAAAAAGAAGAAAAAGAAGAAGGTCACACATACCTCGCGGAGGCTGGCGGTAAGCAAGGAATGGGAACCTACTCCTAATTAGACGACTGAACAGGAGGATAATGTTAAACTCCTGTCGGATCACTCCTCAAAGTCGTCGGCAGGGACGTCGCGCTCCATGGGTACTACCCGAGACAAGAGATTCGACGAGTTCCAAAGCCAACTCAATGCCTTAAAGCTCTAACTAAACATGTCACGCCCCGCTTCCCAAAATACCCGGGAATCGGAACGTGAACAAGCCCGCGACGTATTAGATTGAGAAGAAATATACACTATCATTTTTTTTCTTTTTCTTCTCAATCCAATGCGCTAAGCGTCTAGAAATAAATACGGTGCGAAGTCACAGGTCCCCGATCACAATAGCAAGAATATAAAGACAACTCAGAATAAGGAATAGACGTATCATCAACAGTAAATCATCCCAGATATAAAATATGGGTCTAACATACCCTTATTACAAAAAGGTCCAACTAGGAATACAAATACATAGTTTATGATAAAAGAAATTACTGATAAAATAACTGAATCCATCATCAAACTGAGGATAATACTATAAAGAGTTCTAATGTTTATCAGTGACTACAAAAAAGAAATACACGTCTAGGCTTCAGTTTATCCTTCTACTCCATCTGCAAGGCACTCCTACTACGAATCGTCTGGTTCCTGTACGATTCCGAGCTGAGGCTGTCTGTCTCCTAAATCTAACGTACACCCAGAAAATAGGAGTACGTCAGTGTGTATAACACATGGCAAGATCCCCAATCCAGGAACAAATATAATAACAGTAATAATAACATATGCGTGGTCAATGCGATAATAAAAAAATAGAAATAGAACATGAGATGATAATAATAACGATAGAGACATGCAACTGGAATACTAATAATCAGAAGAAACTAAAAATCAACCAAGTAACAAGATCATGCAGGTAACGTTCAGAAACCATCTTAGCAACAAGGTCATACAATAGATGGAATTAATACTTAAAAATCTACAACTCGAGACGTAGTACGTCGAGCGAAATAATCCAAACAAGGAAACCCTCATGTATATACCATATGTCTCAATTTGTAGATAATTAAATATTAATCCTGATCTATGTATAAAAAGAAAACAACTAGACATCCTATCACAACTCACTAGTCCCTATCTCACACAGAGCAAACGTTCATATCCTCGGGTAACTGACTGATCATAATCACAAATATCCCAACTCCTCAGACCCACCCCGGTGACTACACAAACTTCACCGGCGCGAGCCCGGAATATACATCAACAATCACATATCACAACTCCTCGGACCTACGCCAGTGACTACACAAACTTCACCGTCGTGAGCCCGGAATACAACCACAATCACAAATCTCATCTCCTCAGACCCACCCCGGTGACTACACAAACTTCACCGGCACGAGCCTGGAATATACATTAATAATCCCAACCGCTCACATGGACCAAGACTTCTCATCACAATTCCCGTAATTCCAGGTCAACTACATACGAGGTTCTAGATCTTAACTGTGTCATACACGTCACTATAGTCATGTACTTCTCATGATTCTCATCGTGGAATAATAAATACAATTACGCTAAGTGTCAATTGTCATGAAGTGTGTACAGGGGTCGTGATCACATGCAATAACATACGAGAGTAAAGCTACTATTAACAATGCAAGATGAAACTACAATTAACAGATGTTTTGCACACGAAAATCAATATCTCAGTTATTAATTCCACAAATAATTTCCTTTAAAATTATCTCTCACTATAAAAATTCTAAAATGATCTTATTAAAATATATTCTATCATTATTTATGAACACTAATACTTTTTAATTTATAAATGATTTCTATGATGTTTTATAAAATAATCTAAAATACTTTTTTTTAAAATAAAATTCTTTTAGTCATAACAATTATTCAAAAATACTCCTTATCCAAAATAAATTATTTTCTCGAAATAATTCCTTTTAAAATATTTTCCTCATTATAAATAATTCTAAAACTACTCTATAAATATATTCTTCCTTTCAAACAACACGAAATTAACCATAAACTATATTTTAGCATACTTATTCATCGTTTCGCAGAATATATTCACCGTAAAATTTCCAACAACCACACAATCAATATCATATCCGCACAAACTAATCTACGCACGTACGTAATAAATTCATAATTAATATAAAAATATTAATGAGACAACGAGCAAGAGGGATCTTGCCTCGGTTTGTCGAATGAATCGACGTCGACGGCGCGGATCAGATCTAGCACAGTGGAGCGCGATGAGGAGACGGACGAGGACTGCAGGGGCTGATCGCGGGGAGTTCGTCATTAGTAGCGGACGACAAACTAACGGCTTACTGTTGTTGCTGGGGCTGAACATGACGGTGGCGGTTGGATCTGAGCGAGATGGGGAGGAGGCGGCGGCAACTGCAAGGGGTAGCAGCTCGGCCGGCAAGGGGGCAGCGGGGGGCGAGGCTTGGGTGGTGGTTCTCGGCCTGGGGAAGAGGAGGTCGAAGGAGGAGCACTGGCGGCGAGGCAGTCGGCGTTCGCTGGCGACGACGAAGCTGCGGCAATGGCAGGGGAAGGCAGTGGGTGGCAGGGCGAGGTCGGAGGTTAGCTGAGGGCGGTGGTCAGCTACGGAGGAAGGCTGGGCGGAGAGGGGAGGAGATGGCCTGAGGTGGTTCTCGGCCTGGGGTAGTGGCTGTGGGGCGGAGACGACGGCCGGAGTTTGGACACGGGGTGGAGCTGGATGGGTTCGAGTGGAGGAGGTTGGGGATGGGGCAGCGACGAGCGGTGGTTCAGGGGGACGACGGCGAACAGGAGGTGGCTTGAGGCGGCGGGGATGTGGGGGCGGCGCTGGAGTTCGCCGGCGACGTGCAGGGGTCGGGGAGAGGAAGAAGGAGAAGATGATGGGGTGTTTGTGGTCGGGTTCGGTGGCTGTGTTTTTTTTTCTTCTCAGGTTTGAAGAGAGGAGAGAGAAGATGATGAGGGAGAGAGGATGTATTAAAATAAGAATGAGAGAGAGAGAAGGGGACATGTTGAGAGGAGTACGGAAGATATTAGGGGATTTGAAAAAGATTGGAGAGAGAGAGAGAGGGTGTATTATTGGAGGAAGAGGAGAAATTTAAGTGATTAAAGTTGGAATGAGATAAACGTGGTTGAGGAGTGATTGGAGGGTGATTAAGGGCTGATTGGGAAATTGATTAGGAAATTATGGAAAAAATTCAAATGGGAGAAAATTAAGAGTGAGAAGATTATGGGAATATTTGGCAAGATATTCAGAATAATAATTAAACATAGAATAATATAAATAAATAATTAACAACTAAATATTTATATATTTGTATATGTACTAATGTAATAAGCTCAAGTTTACATTAATAATAATAAGATTATTAATAATATCAATGGATAAAAATAATTATAAAAATATTAACATTTAGCAGAGCTAATAATTACAGGGCTATATATTTTATTCATTTATTTATTTTGAAAACTAAAAAAAATCTCCAGAAATTAGGAAAAATATCAATAAAATAAATAAATATTTTAGATACTAGAAAATTATTTAAATACATATCGAAAAATTACGGTTGTTACAAAACGTGAACAAACCGGGGGTGGTCAGGCCATACCCTATCGAGTGGGATACGGTCCCCTACCCGGCAAAGTTCAAGCCCATCAGTTTGGTACAATTTGATGGTAAAGGCTCCCCTTCACAGCACATCTACTACTTTATGGCTCAAATCGGATTCCTCACCGGGAACGACGCCATCCTCACCCGGCTATTCATCGGTACCCTAAAAGGGGTAGCCTTCGAATGGTTCTGAAAATTAGAACCAGGCTCTATTAAGTCATGGGCCAATGTGGAAAGACTTTTCCTAGATTGCTTCTTCGATGATGATACCGAGGTGTCAATGGCCACCCTCCTAGCTGAGAAGCAAAAGAAGTTGGAGTCAGTCAATGACTTTGTAAAGAGGTTCAGGAACCGATCAGTTCATTGCCGAGACCAAGTCTCTGAAGCCAAGCTAATTAAGATGTGCTGCAATAACCTTTCAATCCATATTCTGTCCAAGGTTGGTGCGGTGGAAACCTAAACCTGGAAAGAACTCGTTCGCCAGGGCGAACAGGTAGAGAATATGATCAAGAGGCTCGAGGCTGAGGAGCCTTATCCTAAAAAGGGAGCTACAGAACCAAGCGTGCCGAAGAATCCCCCTCGAGCGAGAGGAAAGGAGATCATAGCTGTTGACTCCTCTCCGGCGCCCAAACCAACCCAAAGGCCGAAACCCAGGCTATTTGAATAACGTCCCCCAAGATAATACGACTTCAGGGAAGACCAAGTAGTAGCAACCCTCGACATGCTCCTCAAGAGCAACATGATTAAGCTACCGGAAGTAACCAAGCCTAAAGAGGCAAACAAAACCAATGAACCAAGCTACTGCGCGTACCACAGGTTCCTCGGCCACCATACCTCCAAATACTATATCCTCAAGGATAAGCTTCAAGCCTTATACGATGCGGGAGTTATAAAAAAGGAGAAGGTATAGAAAAAGGTAACTACAAATATGATCACTCTGAGTTTTAGAAAAGATCTCCTAGAGGTTCAAGCACCGGCGGGGGTAGTTCTTATCCCTAAGGCAATGCTGAAGATCACTAACGCTGATCCTCACAATCAAAGGGGAAAATGTTTAGTACCCCAAACCTTATCGTCGGGGCAAGTGATGTGGTCCATCCGGACCTCCTCGGCGATGAGCAATGGACTTCAAAGCCTTCGAGGAGGACCAAGGGTAAACCTTGCAATGCCGTATCCGCTATCCCAGATAAAGACAAAATAGTAGTAGCCGCCCTCACCGACTCTGACGAGGACGTTGCTACCCTAGCCACCAGGGTAAGGAGAGAATTCTACAAGAATTATCCTGCCATGGCAGAGGAACTGACAGGACCCTCCAGGCGGCTACCTGCAGAGACCCCTCCGAATCCCGACGGGCCTAGCTCGAGTAATCAACCTTTCAGGTTCAATGTACTCGCACAACTAAAGAACATTTCAGCTAGGATCACCATGTACGAACTCTTGCGTCTGTCTAGACCTACTCAAGAAGCTCTACAAGAAGCATTGGCCGACTCAGAGGTTTTCACCACGTACTTCTCATCTACAAGTGAAGAAGACGCGAGAAAAAAGTGTTTACAATGCTATCAGGCCTCCGAACAGTAGGTTCCTTGCATCACATTCACCCCTGAGGACATGCTGATCAAAAGCACTTCTCACGATCGACCCTCGTACTTCATGGGGTACATCGGTTCCTCCAAAGTGGATCGAATCCAAGTTGACCCGGGATCCGCACTGAGCATTGTCCCCTTGGAACTTATGCAATACCTAGCGGTCCTCTAGAAGTGTCTTTCCATGACAACCACGATCATCTTTGGGTTTAACGCTACCGAGACGAGGCCACTTAGCAAGATCCACCTAAAGTTCCGTATAGGCGACATGAAAACGGAGGTCACTTGCTACGTCATCGATGCTGAGCCTTCTTATAGCATGTTGCTGGGACGGTCATGGATCCAAAACAACTGCATTGTCCCATCCATATTGCACTAATGCCTAAAATACGATCGGGTAAAGACAGTAGTTGCCGATAAACAACCCTTCAAAGGAGTTGAGAACTACTTCACGGATTCCCTGCTTTACTAAGATTCTGATGAACCACCAATCGAGGAACTTAAGAGCGGTAATGAAGCAGATAGTGAACCCGAATATGGTGATAGCCTTGTCCTGAACGATTTCAAATCGATTGTAATCAGCTACGAAAGCCACAATGTAACTGACGCTGTCCAGGCGGATAAGATTATCTTGAATGAGAAGTTCAACTTCGCTTACTTGTCATCTTGCCCGACATCCGAGGATGACCTGCCTAACGACCTAATGGCGAGGCTCTACAGTGACCCATCTCTGCACTTTCCTATATACTCGTCGTATGTCGCAAAGAGACAAACGATTGAGTCTTCACAAACTGTATTAGTCATACCCACCCAAGATAGTTATCAAAAGGATATTATCTTTGGGAGAATCGATCACCCCTTATGCACGTTATGGGATGAGTCCGAAGAAGATGAGTCCACGCCCCAGTTTTTGCAATACAGTCAAGTGGCAAAACGCGTGATGAAGGACATGGGTTACGACCTCACTTGCCAAGAAGGCCTGAACTACGGCAGAGGGTGGAAGATGGTCATCCGACCCACCTACGTACCTAAAGGTAAAAACTCGAACTACTTCACCAAGACTCGAAGAGGTTTAGGTTACACTTCTTCCTCATCAGAATTGTTTTGCAACTTCGGAGAGGACTCCGATGATGCCCACTCAGAAGATCGATCATCGACATCCTCAGCATGGGACTCAGACGTCAGCGTGGGAGACTTGTTCAACAACCTCACAGTCAACATGGCTGTGACTGATCCCACCGAAGTGGCAGAGGATGAGCAGGTCCCGCTTTAAGATGAGACATGGGACTGTCATGTTAATGCTCAGTGGAGTAGTCGCTTCGAGCAGCGTGAACCGCCCACCGAGGATGAAATCCTCCAAGTAAACATGGGTGATAAGACCAATCCCAAGCCCATATTTGTCAGCAGTAGTCTACCTCCCCAAGAGAAGGAAGACCTCATAGCCCTCGTACGAGAATATATTGATGTCTTCACATAGAATTACGAGGACATGCCCGACCTTGATCCGCGGATCGCCATGCATCGTCTCAACATCGACTCGGATGCCAAACCTATCAAAGAACAGCAGAGATGATTTTATCCACAAATCATGGAGGCAATCGAGGTCGAAGTGAAGAAGCTGGTCGAATCCGGCTTTATCAGAGAGGAATAGCATCCTGACTGGGTAGCCAACATTATTCCAGTCCTGAAGAAGAATGGTAAGATCCGCATCTACATTGACTTCAGAAACCTCAATGCCACTTGCCCAAAGGATGAGTTTCCTCTTCCCATCACGGACATCATCATCGATAACACATGCGGATTTGAGAGAATGTCTTTTATGGATGGGTTTTCAGGGTATAATCAAATCAAGATGCACCCTGATGATGAAAACCACATTTTATTCAGGACTCCGATGGGGGTATACTGCTACACGGGCATGCCTTTCTGACTCAAAAACATCGGTGCAATGTATCAAGTGCCATGGGCATAATTTTTTAACACTATCTGCGAAAGACAGTCGAATGCTATGTGGATGACCTGGTCATAAAAAATCGCGGCAAAGATGACATTCTCCAAGACTTGAGGGTGATGTTCAAACTCATGTGATCTCATCAACTCAAGTTGAATCCTATGAAGTCATTCTTAGGGATGTCCAGTGGAAAATTCCTTGGATTCGTAGTCACAACAAAAGGAATCCAAATCGACCCGTATAAGGTACGAGCTATCCAAGAGCTTCAACCGCCTCGGAATCTCAAGGAATTAAGGGGTCTCTAGGGATGATTGGCTTACATCCGTTGGTTTATTTTAAATCTTTCGGGAAAATGTCAACCCTTCTCTAAACTAATGAAGAAAGGCATCTCCTTCGTATGGGACGAGCCCTACCAACGGTCCTTTGAAGAGATCAAAGCTTACCTCTCAAACCCACCCATCCTGGCAGCTCCGATCTCAGGAAAGCTATTCATCATCTACATACGAGCCATGGATCACTCTCTCAGCGCTCTTTTAGCACAAAATGATGATGCCGGCCATGAGCAAGGCATCTACTACCTGAGTAGAACTCTACAGGGCACCGAGCAGCGATACCCTATGGTCGTAAAGAAGTGTTTAGCCTTGGTATTTGCTATCCAAAAGATGCGACATTACCTAGTTGGCCAAACCATCCATGTCATTTCCCGGATGAACCCCATCCGAGTCTTTATAACATAGCCTGTGGCCTTAAACTGGCACTTGGTCAGATGGGCGCTCCTACTATCTCAGTACGACATTCACTTCATGCTACAGAAATCAGTCAAAGGGCAGGCCATCTGCGATCTCATGGCCAGTCATCCGCTGGGGGTGAAAACTAACCTGTTCGAAGATTTGTTAGATGAACCCCTAAAATCAATGCGACCTCCCCGGCGAAAGTTTGGCAGATGTTCTTCGACGGTGCATCTCGCGTCAGCACAAGCGGATCTATTGTTGCAGGAGTGGGGGTGGTCATCACTTCCCCACATAACCATATATTATCCCAAGCCTTTTCTTTAATAGAGCCATGTACCAATAATGTGGCCGAGTATAATGCACTACTCATTGGACTCGAGCTGGCAAGAAAGTTAGAGATAAAGCATCTCGAGGCCTACGATGACTCTCAGCTTATCGTTAGGCAAATGACCAGGGAATACGAGGTTGGAAATTATGATCTAATCCCGCTTCATGAAGAAGTTACCAAACTAGTTGAGTCATTTGAAAACTTCCGCATTGAGCATGTGCTTCGTTCCAAGAACACGCACGCGGACGCCCTCGCGTCCCTAACAGCTAACTTGGCTGTGCTGCTAGAGATGACTCAATGTGTTACTATAGCGAGCCGACGACTCTTTCAACCAGAGGATGTTCTAGAAGTAAACACTACTCACCAGGCTCTGAATCAACTTGACCGGAAAGACTGACGTCTCCCGATCATCGACTACATTTTATACGGCATGTTACCTGAAGACGCTAGGGAACGAGAGTCTGTCTGCCGACACGCTTCAAGGTTCTACTACGACTCGACCACAAAGACGTTGTATCGTAGGTCATATGATGGCTTGCTACTTCAATGTTTTTCAAAGACAGAAGCACAAGAAGCTCTACGTAAAGCCCATGATGGCACCTGCGGAGCTCACTAGCCTGGACCTAAGCTGTGGGATCGTCTGTGGAGGATAGGCAACTTTTGACCTGGGATGGTTAGCGACGCAGTTGCTTATGCCAAACGATGCCGCACATGCTAAGTCCACGCAAATTACATGCACTGACCTCCTGAAGACCTACATACAACAGCAGCATCATGGCCGTTCGAAGCATGGGAAATGGATATAGTCAGGCCGATATCCCTGCCATTAGCAAGGGGTCACTGGTTCATCCTGGCAATCACCGACTACTTTTGCAAATGGGCCAAAGCCGTCCCCTTAAGAGAATTCAAAACCAACGAGGTGATCAAGTTCATCAAACATCACATCATATACCGATATGGCGTACCTCAACGTATCATTCATGACAACGACACATAATTCGTTAGTCATGCGTTCATCCGGTTCTGTGACAAGTTCAGAATTCAAAACCTTTCCCCTACAACCTATAACCCTTTAGCGAATGGTTTGACCGAGGCCTTCAACAAAACCATCGTCAAGATCCTAACCAAGCTGACCTCCAATAGCAAGCACGATTGGAACGAGAAGCTTGGCGAGAGCTTATGAGCGTATCGCACAACGGTTCGCACGCCGACCTACAACACACCTTACTCATTGGTATATGCATGTGAGGCCATGTTACCATTAGATATTCAAATCTCATCCCTCCGAGTCGCCCTAATAATAGGGATGATGACCGAGGAGAATCATAAACGACGTCTTGCAGAAATTGAAGCGTTAGATGAAAGGCGGCTTGAAGCCCAACAACACATTAAGTTCTACCAAGCCCGAATAGCTAAGGCCTTCGACCCAAAAGTCAAACATTGATCATTCAAGGAGGGAGAATTGGTCCTTGCTGTTTGACGACCGATGATTCTCACTTACAAGAAGAAAGGCAAATTCTAGCCCAAATAGGAAGGACTGTTCGTGATAGAGATAGTTTATTTGAATAGACCTTATCGTCTCGTCAAACCAAATGGTGATAAGATCATGATGCCTATCAATGTCAAATTCTTGAAGAAGTACTACCCTTAGTACTCCACCAAACTCCCACAAGTGCACGAGTCTAAACTACCCCTTTCTCCCTCCAACTAGTACACGAGGCTAAACTGTTCCTATCTCATATACTCCGTCATGTACACGAGTGTGAGATACCGCTTACGGGGTACTCCTCGAGGATACTACATATAGTATTCTTAGAGGATAACCCAAACCCTCCCCATTCAGTCAAACCTTTCTACAATTAGGACCAAAGTCGATTATCAAGTTAATCCCCACCTCTGATAGTCGTTTCTCCGTCAGTCTCATTCAACTAGATGATGTATCTCTCAAAACTGTCACGTTAACTATTACCTCTGGCAAAATCAACTTACTAATCCTCTCTAATAGGATGGTAAACCCACAAAGTTGCTCACATCGCAACAAACAATCTAGTCATGTTAACTATTACCTCTGGCAACATCAACCTATCAATCTCTCCCATGGGATGATAGGCCCTCATAGTTGCTCCGATCGTAATAAGATTCTATCGGGTTAATGATCACCTCTGGTAGCAGGCTCCATTATTCCCGCGAATGACACTGCCCGAGTAGTAACCTACCATGTGACGCGTTGCTACTCCGGTCGGTCGTCACACTCGTACATCCCTGAATGATCCGACCTATTCTGAGCATTCTAATATTCTCTTGGAACAATCGATGGGTAGCAGCCCACCATGCGACGGCTCCTACAATCAATCATCACACTCCCACATCCCTGAACGACTCGATTACCCTAACATCATCGTCCTCATAAGCGACAATGTTCATTAAAGGCGGCTTACTAGGCAACATGCTCCAATCGACCTCCGAATAGCAACTTGCCAAATGGCGAGTCGTTGTTGGGACCCTGGTTCGGTCGCATGCACAAGTAATCGCTCTGTTTGCGTTAGATTGTTAAACTTTAATATCTAAAACCCACTTGAACTACACCACGAGAGTCAGAGTTAATCTAACCCTACTCTTCAAACAGCTAAGGGTGGAGGAGAATCCTAGCAACTAAGCCTAAGATAGACTCCTCGAAGGTCCACCACACTACGGAAAACAATGTAGCTAGCTTGACTCAAGCGACGAATAGTGAAGGTGAGTTAGACACAATGACTACCAAGGATCAACCAAAAAGTCCTAAGTACAGATCAACATAGAAAATAAGGAAAAGCTACAAATGTAAAACCAAAGATAATCAAAAGCATGAAAAGCTTTTCTAGGCATAGTCTAAGAACGACATGTTCAAAACAAAGATGTAGCAAACATCAACAAAATTACAGCATTCATAACAGAGGAAGAACGTCCTAAATAAACTTCAGCAGGCTGAAGGTAGCAATCCTTACCTTGACGTCTGCAAGCTCCGTCGCCTGCCTGGCTCGGATCTTCTCCTCCTGCCTCTGCTGGAGCCTGGCGAGAGCAACCTCATCATCCTCTGCTTCCTAACGCAAACCCTGGAGGGCTTGCAACACTGCGGTAGCGAGGCGATAGATTCTTGCACTCTCCGCTTGCCATTTCTTCAAGTCCTCTTCTCCCCGAGGAGAGTCGACTTCCAAGAAAGAGCAGGCATCGTGATAAACATCCATCTTGGCCAGCAAGGCGCGGTGTTGCTTGCGTAGGCGTTTAAGCTAAGCCTCCTTCTCCAAGATGCGCTTGGCCAAAGCTTCGTGCTCGAACAACGTACTCATCGCCAGAGGCATCGGCTCGTCTTTGGGGTTGGCGTACAATAGCGACTCCAGATGGTACATCAACCCCTCCAAACGATGAAGCTTTCGCTTGCATCGCCGGATCTCCTCGAGGGTCTCAGCCACAAAGGGGAGCACGTCATTGTACCTCCCAACGCCTTGGCTAATGAGGGTAGCCACCCCACGTAAGTCACCCTCTAGATTTTGGAGGATATTGAGCACCAGGGAAAGGCTCGGAGCACCTGACCCTTTGGTCGGGTTAATAGCGTCGACCGGCACCGCGTTAGCACTAGCAGCGCCGGAGGAGGAAGCGACCCCCTTGCCCTTGGAAGCACTCGGCTTAGTCTCGGGAGCCATTGTTCGAGACAAAGAAGGTTTTGCAAAAATTTTCTTCAGATGAACCTTCGTGAGAACGAGAACTCTACCAGGAGAGTGGTGGACACGTTATATAACTAGGATCCAATGGTTGAGATTCGCTGGCTCAAATGAATCGGGCGGTTCAGATCTCCAGTGGCATTTCGAGTTCGACACCCATAAAATCCTCGGCTTCTTGGACTCCAAACCAATGATTCAGATCAAGTGCGAAAGGCAAAGTGTTTCATCACTTCGCAATCAATGAGGATTAACACGTTCGCATCGGCCTAGCTGGCAAGCATTTGGGTCCGCAAGCGGACACATGGCACAGACTTGCCTATGTTTGAGTTTCGCCTGAAGCACAAACTCGCCTATGTTTGAGTTTTGCCTGTGGCACAAACTCACCTGCACTTGAGTTTCGCTTTTAGCACAAACTTGCCTATGCTTGAGTTTCGCTTTTAGCACAAACTTGTCTGCGTTTGAGTTTCGCCTATGGCATAAACTTGCCTATGGCATAAACTCATCGGCAACTGAGTTTGTCCATCGCATGAGTTAGGAACTGAATAGCGACACAATAAAAAAATGAAAAGAGTGTGTGTGCAGAATCTCAAGGAGTCAAGAAAGGGCAAAGTTTATTAATTATTTCTAGACAATACATTCAAACAAAGCTATGACTTTACAATCAAGCGAGTCATAACATTACATCCAAGAATTAAAAGATGGAACATGACATCTTGAACCTATTCCTATTCTACGAGCTTATTCTAGAAGTTTAAAAGACTCAAGCTTAGCTTTGACCGTGGCTATCTTCTCTGCATGCATAGAATGAGCTTCGTCCTCTGTCTCCTGCCGGACCCTTACCTCAAAAGAAGCGTTAGCAGTGGTATCCTCCTGGCACAGCATCGGAAGAATACGCCTCTCCCTTGCAAGATCACCATGCATGGTCTCGCTCTAAATGCGTAGGCCCATCAAAATCAATTCCCCCTCAGCATACGAGATCATGCCTAAAAGAATCAAAGAAGCGGTAGCCTCCATGTCAGTTTGCAATAGGCGTTGCCGAAGATCCAAACGACTGATAAGGGATTCTTTGTCTTCTATGTCTCTCCTTCGACACTCTCACTGCCATATTCCGCGAAGACGAGCTGAAGCTAAGAATAGCATCACATCAGACTCTAAATTCGCCTGCCAAAGATTCTTCAACTTTGTTAAAAGTGACTCCAGATCGAGGAGCCTCATCGAATAGCGTATGGAGAGCCTATAGTTGCCCCGGCGTCGGATGCAGGCCACTTGATCTGAGAAAGACTGCTTCAAATCCGTGAAAGTACCACGACCCTGATCGACAAGCGAGATCACCCTCTTCATGGTGTTCTCCAATTCCTCAACCTGGACCTACAAATTAGCAAAGTCCGAGGGTTGAGACTCTGGACCACGATCGGGTACAGGAGCCGAGGAAGAGGTGCCATTCTCCGTCTTCTTTGAGGCAGATGCCTTTGCTCGTGGCGCCATCCTGAACGAGTAGGAAACGATGAACACCACGACCTCGTCAATAAGAAGGGAGAGCGATATATAACGTACAGCCCAAGTGCGCGCCTATCGTTCAACGGCCCAAATCAGGCATGGGGAATGAAGAGCTTCCATTACACCGCCTTTAATATGAAGTGATGTGCCAGCGTCAGCCCAGCTAGCAAGCACGTGAGACCACGATCTGACATATGGCTAGCCTAAATCGGCATTCATCTCGCCTGTGGCTTGGTTCGCCTGTGGCTAAAGTCCGCGTGTGATTACAGTTCACCCCTAGCTCGAATATGCCTATGGCCAAAATTCGCCCACAGCTTGAATTCGCCTATGGCCAGAATTCACCCACGGCTTGAACTAGTCTTAATTCCGCTTATGGCTCGAATTCGCCAATGGCTAAAAGTCCACCCACGATGACCTCACAGAGAAAGATAAAAGCTGAAGGATAAGAGGCAACAGCAATAGGAAGGAGTATATGCACAAACACATTTGGGAGACCAAAAGAGCATAACATTCATCCAATTCTAAGACAATACATTTGAACAAAGTTATGACTTTATAATCAAACAAGTCATAACGTTACATTGAAAGCGAAATGAGACAAAATGTCTTAATACTACTTTAGCCCTGAGAGCCTAGTCTAGCAAACTGAAGGATGCGAGCTTGGCTTTAACTGCAGCCACCATTCTTGCGTGGTCCTCCCGGGCCTTGTCCTCAGCCTCCTTCTAAGTCCAGACCTTGAAGGTTGAAGCGGCAGCAGAATCTTCTTGACGCAGTGTCTCAAGATTTTGAGTTGCCTCTTCGCGGGTCCTACCAACATTCCAGCTCTTAAATTGGAGCCCCCTCAAAGTCGTCTCCGCTTGCTCCAACTCAGCCTTCAAACGGGAGATGGTAGAGGTAAAGACGTCCATCCGGGCCTACACTAAATGATGCCGGTCTATCAAAAGGCCAATGTGAGACTCCAAGTTGGCTATGTTCTATGCCCGCACCAACTGTTCCCACGTCCCCCGACGACGAGCGTGAGACAAGAATGGCTCCGCGTCAGCCACCGGATCCACATGCAACAAGTGCTCCAAGCGTGTGAGGTGTGATTCCAGGTAAAGTAACCTCGTTGTACAGCACGCAGCAAGTCGGGATTCGCCCAGCCGCCTAAGGTCGGCCACGTGATCTAAGAGGGACTGCTTGAAATTAGAATACGCCCCAAACCAAGACTAACGAGGGAGATCACCTGCTTCGCAGCAGTCTCTAGTTCTTCAACACGAGCCAGTATAGGGAGAAGCTCTGAAGGAATGTGCTCTTGGCCACTGGCAAGCATTGCGATAAGCGAAACCTCGAGGCAAAGTCCTACTTTAGGTGGTGGAATAGAGTACGAAGTGGATGCAGCCCTAGGCTCCCGAGATTTGTCGTCCGAGACAAGGATAGGCTCAGACGAAGACCTCTCGACGGTCGGCACACTATCTCGAACTGATCGATACAACAAAAGGATTAAAAGCATGAAATAACTCACGAAGATTGAATGCAAAGATACCTTCGGCGGCGGTAGCCTCGGCAGTAGTAGGGGAGGAATCCCCCCGATTTCTTCTTCGTGACGGTCACTTTCACTCGCGGAGCCATCTCAGATGTAAGGAGAGGAAACTTGGGTTTCCCCGGCAGAAAACAATGAGTGCTATAACTCCTTCTAACGAGGGAGATGAGCATTATATACACATTGCATAGATGATCACCCACCGTTTGATTGGATAGTTCAAACCAAACAGTCGAAAGTAAGGCAGAACATTTCAGAATCCCGCGTGAATGGTCGAGATTTGGTGGTTTTGAGCATGATCTCTAGCCAACTGCTCGGATCGGGCGTGAGAAACAGAGAGCCCATCACTATGCCACCTTTAATGTGGAACAACGTGCCCATGTTGTCTTAACTGGCGAGCGTATTAATGCACGAAGAGATGCGTGGCCCACTAAAAGCAAAGCCCGCCTACGAGTCGAATTCGTCATTCGTACTCTCATGGCTCAAGTTCGCCAGATAGCCCAGGTTCGTATATCACTTTGGCCTACCTAGTCCAAGTCTAGCTATGGCTAGAGTCTTCACCGCTCTCAAGTTCACCTAAAAGTTGGACCTAATTGAGATTCAACCACAGCTTGAGCTAGTCTTAGTTCCGCCTGCAGTTGAAATTCGCCCACGGCTAGAATCCGCCTACTGCCAGAACTCACCCGGTGCGAATCCACCGACAGTGAACTTGACCTCGCCTATTGTAAACGGTGACAAAAATAAAAATGCGTACACAGAATAAGAAGAACAATGACTGGGACAAAAGCACTATTCCATTCATTAAGAGAGATTTGAGTACAACGATACAATCAAAATCAAGTTACAAATCTCTTAGCAGCGACTCCACCTCGCGAATCTCTTCAGCGCGCTTAAGCTCGAGCCTTTTCAAGATCTCTCAAAGAATATCTTCCTTAGAGCGCGAAACTAAGTCTTGGATAGTGTGCCTTGCCTCCTTAAGGGCTCGGCCTTTCTCCTTAATAGCATCAACGACCAGCTGCCGTCAAGACCCGAGTTCCTCTAACTCCCCTATCAGCTATTCGCGAGCCTTCTCCTGGTAGCCAATAAGGCCTGTGCATTAGCAATGGTTTGTTTGGTCTTTGCTATCTCCGAAGACAGGCAAGAGATACGGGAGTCAGCTTTTTAGTGCTCTCGGCTCACCCGCTCATCCTCGGCCGTAACGCGCTCCAGCTCTTCCGTCAGCCTTGCCTCCAATAATATTGTCTCCTCCAGTCTACGATCGCACTCCTCCAATGCCATTTAGACCTCACCGGATGCAAGATGAAGGATTTTAGAGTTCGTGGCACGAAGGGTGAGCAGCTGTCGAATAGTCCACTCTGCCTCCTCCAAACGCTTGAAATACAGATTGGCAGTGGAGATGCCAAGCATCTTGATCAGGAAGCCCATGTGATAGTCAAGAGCCTCTTTGAACTCCTCTAAAGGACAACTTTCTTCCAATGCGAGCTTGACTCTATCAGCAAGGGTGTCTTGGAGGTTAGCAAGGGCTCGATCCACCGCCCTCTTGCGTGAACGAGCCAAAGGAGAGAGGGTAGCCTCATTGACCGTAGTTGTCACTGCCAGGGCTATGATTGAAGTACTAGTGGCCACGGCAGTAAAAGTGGTGGTAGATACCGCTAAGATCGAGGCACCGATTGACGCCATTGGGGTCTCAACCACATATCTGACCACAACCTTGGCGGTTGCTGAGATAGGGGATGAGGAAACAACCATCAGCCGAGTGGATATTTCCCCTCGGGCCAGAGACTCCTGGGCTGATGCTTCGCCCCCAACCAATGCTTCTTCAGGAAGGGGAATTCTCCTGGTTGGTCCGATATTTCTCCATGAGCCGACGCTTCCTCCTCACTTGACATCGCCTCATGGATTGAGGCACTGTCTTCTTCCTCTGATTCATCCCTCTCTCTAGTCGACTGGCCCGCCCAAGAGGGAGGATCCTCTTTACAAACGACCTTGAGGGGTAGATCAGCTGCAAATACAGGAAGAAGTTTAGTAATAACCCCTGAGAAGAGCCCCATTGGCAGTTCAGCATGGGCAGATCATCAATGTTTGATCCTACTCTTACCTGAGTCACTGAACTCCGCTTCGTCTCTAGTCCCCCACTCTTCATCGGAAGGAATGAAGATCACTCCCTCAACCGTACCCGCATTAAGTCAACACAAACGTTAGGTAGTGCGAATTTGACCTTACACCCGAGGATATGGTATTAAAGGTTACCTTCTGGTATGATCGTTGAAGTCGTCGAAGCCCCCGCCTGTTGCCCCACATTAAACGGGGAGGGGGGGCCAGCCTCCGAAGTTATTGGGACCGTCCACAATGTGGCAAATGGAGCAGGCGTAGCAGCCCCAATCACAGGGTAGTTACTCTAGGAATTAGCATAGGAGTAGCATCATCCTGGCCTTCTGCCGCTCTGGTAGCCTCAACCGCCTCCTCATGATGGACCTTCTTTGCCACCTCTGCCCGCTAGCTACCTGCCACGGCCTTTCGTTGTCGTTTAGAGAGGAGCGAACTACCTGGGGATAGAACAAGCATCCGTATCCATCCAGCTATCATTCCCTGGACTTGTTCTGGATGTTCCCCCACTCAGGCTAGCTTATCAGATTCTCTCTACCCACCGGTAGGGTCTAACAAAGGGCAAGGAGACGGAGCTGGAGCCTCAAATGCCCCGAATTCACCTAAACCCACGAAAAGGCCCTCGGTGTCTTCGCCAGGGATCTCCAAAAACCACTCTCTAATAGTCTGGTGACCCTTCCGCCTTAAGGGGCGGGGAGCTACCCTTGGGCGACGCCCATGTTCCGCCAGGCAAGAACTCTAAAATCGAAAGCCCTTGGGATTAGCACTGGCGCCCTGATACCATCGGCAATAAAGGAACGTGTGGTGATGGTCACGATCCTTAGCAGGCAGTTCAAAATGCGCGTTGGTGTAGCCGGCATGGGTCCAGAACCACCCCCGCACGCCATCCACTAACCCTCCTTCATAATGCAAGTAAGGGTTAATATTTCCTACGTACAGTTGGTCATACCCGAACTAACGGGAAAACCTGCAAGGAATGTAGGGCTCAAGGTAGCACACGGAGCCTGTTCGCAGGATGTGATACCCCAGCCATATATTCACTAACCATCGAAAGGCACCACAGGAGAGGACAGTGTGGTTGTCCGCCGTTGATACGTCCCGGAGAGATTCGCCATACCCTCTGCCACTGAAGTAGGGGAAGAATTGGTGAAAATTATAGTGACCGAAGTGAGACAGCGTTTTCCTCATGTCAGGGATGTCTTTACACTTCCAAGAGCATCTCTCCAGACGTTGGACGAACGAGATGAACCCTTCCCCTTGGAGAGCTGCTGGTGCGCTCATTAAGCACTCTTAGTGGTTAACAAACTACGCCATCAAATAGGTGTACGACAGCCCTACTCTGGGATTAGGAGTCTTAGCGACTTCGCCTTCCCCCTCGTCGGCATGCAACACTCGACAAAATTGGGCCGTCAACGTACAAAGTCCCCGATGGGTGCATGCCAACATTACTGACACCAACACGTAGGGCTTCCCGTAGGCCAAACAAACTATGGGATAGACGACCTCCACCAGAAGTGCCTCAAAGGAATAAGTGGGAACCACACACCTCTTCAACCATAGCATGTGGTACCCCATGAACAGACCCTTTCCGGATATAAGGGACCTAGCCTGATGATGGAACAAGTGGAAAGTCGTTCCAAATTTAAACCCACCCTCGTCATGCTCAAGGGTTTTAGCAGCTCCCCCTTCGGCCATCCACCTCTCCACTTCGGCCTTGTCACACTCACCTAGCGGCAGAGTAGGCCTTCCCTTGAAATCATTTTTCGGGAATAGGTAGTCAGTCCAGTTCTTATGACTGATCCCCGGAGCCCTCTTCTTCTTGCCTTTATGATCCACTACCCCTAGCGTGTTG
>BQKN01000211.1:6710-27284 GCA_022839385.1 Asparagus kiusianus
CAGGGATGCGATTTTTTCTCTGAAAATGGAAAGCCAAAGGCGCCGTATCCTGACAGTTGGAAAGGGGAGAATGGCCTGTATTGTGTAGGATTCGCGGGCAGGGGGCTGCTCGGAGCTAGCTCCGACGCCGTCAAGGTCGCGTTAGACGTAGCTGAGAAATGGAAGAGCCTCACATCTCAGAACCCCAGGTCATGACGATCCAAGAGATGAGAGTACTGAACAGAGGACTGTTAATTAGCGTGAA
This sequence comes from Asparagus kiusianus, assembly GCA_022839385.1. Taxonomy (NCBI): domain Eukaryota; kingdom Viridiplantae; phylum Streptophyta; class Magnoliopsida; order Asparagales; family Asparagaceae; genus Asparagus; species Asparagus kiusianus. The sequence continues at coordinate 6,955 of BQKN01000211.1, forward strand.
CGATGTTAGGATCACCGCATGCGTTCACATTCGACAGAAATTTTGCTCAGAATCTCCTTTGGGCTATAGATTGATGTCCACGTCATGTTAGTACTATAGGTTGATGTCTATGTGTCACATACTTGCGTTGTACATGTGTAATGTGCCCCACTCGATCTGCATCTCCCCTTGCTCCCAAATTCCAATTGCATTTGGATTGTTTTGAGCATTTGTCTCCCACTGAGGAGCTCTGAGGAGCTCACCTTGTCTCTATTTTATACAGGTACTTGTATTCTCTGAGGAAGCCAAGGGTAGCTACTTGAAACTTTTCAAGGCCTACTTAAATATGGTCAAGAGTAGCTCCACCACGTGGATGCCATCAGCTAGTACCATCATGGTAACCTTTTGTTGGGCGTTCCTTAACCAAAAATAGCAAAAAGGGCCAGAGGGGTGGGTTGGCAGTAGACCCTGTTTGGTAAACAAGAAGTAGCACTTTGGGATTTTTTTTCATGATGACAGCTTTTAAAATAGGCTATATTGATGAAAACCAGTTTTAAAACTTTTTTTTTTCAAGGCAGAAGTCATCTTATAAGTTGATTTAGTATTCAATCAACCACTCTATGACAATTTCTGTAACACCATTCAAATCAACGAGCAGCATGTTAGCCTTTGATAGCCCAAGTCTAAATAAAGTGATCTTGTATAAAGATAATTGATTAATTTAAAAGACTCGATTACGAGATACCATAAGCCAAAGAACTAGCGTCGGTTTTTTAACAATAAAAAAAGACGACAAAGTGGATGAATCACAACTTAATTAGTAATTTACACCGGAAAAGATGTACTTAGTAGTATTTCGTGTTGTGCCAAAAGCTGTGTCGAGGAACCAAACCAAACATCAATCCAAGAGAGCCAAACGAACTAAATATCAATGCATAAACAAAACACCAATTTTAACGTGGTTCGACAAGTTGCCTACGTCCACGGGGCAAGAAGGGGATGAAGTTTTCACTAATAGAGAAGAAGAGTACAAATTGAGATTACAAATCACTCGAAGGAACAAACTAATCTCACCAACAAAACTCTTAATCTCTCCAAACAAAACCCTAACCAAAAGCTCAAAAAAATACCTCTTTTTGTGCTCCAAATATCCCCCAATCAATGCTTAATCAAAGCCTAATCAAAACCTAAACAAAGCCAAAGAAACCTTAAAAAACGTGTCTCTATTTATAACAAAACACAATCACAAACTGATTGGGATTCTAAAAACAAGTCTGCCACACCCTGGGGTGGCACACACCATACCCATGGCAAACAGGGCAAATTCTGCCACACCAGGGTGTGGCAGACACCACACCTAAGGCAGACAGGGCAGATTCTGTCACACCCATGGCAGACACCATACCAGGGTGTGGTGGAGCCTGTTTTGCTTATTCTTCACGTTTTTCTCAATTCCTTCCTCAATTCCTTTGCCGTTTTCACAATTCTCCACCTCGGCGAAGTTTTCCCAAAACTGAGCCGACACCAACCAAAACAAATGCCGCACTTGTTGCATCCAGTACGCCACGGCAACGGACTCGTGACAACGGACTCCATCCACACAAGTCGAGACCCAAACGGGAGGGTGAACACTCACCCAAATGTCGGTATCTACTCACCAAATCGACTGCATCAAAACTGGCTGCCTACGTATCCTCTTGCCCAAGGAATCAAGCATTCACGTAGTTCACCCAAACGGCCTCCAAAGACCCTCAAACAAATAGAAAAGTCTGCAACTCTTCCCCAATATCGCCAATGCATCTGCAACTGATAGTGGCCCCAAACTGATACAAATCAAACACCTCCATCTGAGGTGAACCAATAGTCGTATCCAAATCATGTCCACTAGCTGCAACCGAATCCAAAACCAATCCATCATCTGCATCCAAATCAAATGATCCCCAACCTGTGTCACCTTAGTTGGAATCCCAAATGACGCAGTATGATCTGGAGTATGTGGAATACGTTCCACCCAATGTGAAGTAGCATCACCCTCCACCTGCTGTGATATCCAAATGACCTGATCAACACTCTCCACCTGTCGAGAGTCAAAAGTGACATTCCTGCTCAGAACAAAATCAGAAGCTCCCAAACGATAATCAAATGAGCATCCGAATCTCAAACGGGCAATCAGATCAAATCTCACATCCTCGATGTGACCAATTACCGAGTAACCAAATATCCGACGCCGACCAAAATCTGAAGCAGTTCATCCAGATCCAATAACTCCTAATGCAGCAGTCGACGACCTATGACTAAGATGACCCAAATATATCGAAGCTCCAGAACCAATGCTCGACAACCAACGCCGATCCTCCTCCAGAAAGGAACGACCCATCAAAACTGTCATCTCATCTTGTCGCCCCAAAGTCTCCACACCAATGAAGTGTCTCCTATTACCGTGAGCTCGGCACAAACGCAAGAAAGGACCCCTATCAAAGCTAGAACAACGAGTTACCTTTCTGCCAATACACTTCTTCCAATTATTGTTGACTTCTAGGACTTTACACCAACGGAAACTGGTCACGACCCAATAATGCCTAGAACAATCACTAACTATGAAAACTACAAAACGATTACCTCCCAATGATGCCTCCTTGGAAGGCCCCCAAATGCCTAACTGAACACCTCCTAAAAGACCCCTCGCTCGATGAATAGGAGTGTCAAACTCCACCTCGGTCTTTCTCACCCTAATATGCTCAAAGGACTTCCATCTGTAGGTCAAAGCACTCCTCAACAACCTATGCACGGCATCACCAATCAAATACCCCAGCATCAAACAACGCCATAAACTAGCCAAATCCAATGAAGTCATCAGAGCTCTATCAATCACCATGCTCCCAAGAAAATAGTATAAGTTATTCTTTCTGACGCCCTTCATCACAATCATGGACCCAAATGTAACATTCAAGCGTGCATCCGTCAAGGTCACCCTATAGCCTGCTGCCTCCAAAGCTCCAAGTGAAATGATGTTCTTCTTCAACTGAGGAACGAACCTTACTCCAACCAACTCCCGAATCACCCTGTTACTCATCCTGATCCGAACGATACCGATACCACCAATAGAGCATTTGTGATCATTCCCCATGAGTACGAAATCCTCTCTTTCCAACTCCTGAAAGCTGAAGAACCAATCCCTCCTAGGGCAAATATGGTATGTAGCGCCTGAATCCAACATCCACTCTGTAGAGTAGGCAACACAAACTTACGGTAGTACAGATAATGAGTAGCCTAAAGAATTCAAATCTGAATTGTCGTCACTAGTCTTGACAATATTCACCTCTGAAGCTTGTACAGCTTTCCCCTTATTCTTCCCGGCTTGATCATTCAACTTTGGGCATTCAGCTTTCCAATGTCCATCTTCTTTACAAAAAGCACACTGATTCCTACGAATTCTAAGATGTGCTCCTCTAGAATGTGACCTTCTACCTCGGTTTGGACTCTTTACTCTTGCAACCAATGCCCCCGCTACCGGCTCAATAGAAATCTCCTTGTCCTTCTTCCTGAGTTGGTAATTCACTAATGCAGCAGTGACCTCACTATATGAAAGAGATGTAGTGGTTCATGTGATCACTAATGGATGTCCCCTTCTTTAATTGGAAGCGATAAAACCTTCTCTTCAAGTGCAAGCGGTTTTCAACGCTCTTCGTCAAGTACTTGCTCTCTAGGACCTCCCAAATCTTCTTCGCAGAAATCTCATTCATCACATCATATTTTAGATCTTGAGTGAGACAAGACCTAATCATACCACACGCTGTCCGATTCATCTTTTTTCAAACCTTCTCATCAATGTCGTTCGGTTTCCCGTCCAACTCCAACGTATCTTTCAAATTCTATGCATTGAGCGCATCCAAGACTTCGCATCACCAAAGTTCAAAATTGTTATTGCATTGAACTTCTCCACGTTAATCTTCGTCGAGTAAATACTCAAACTTTGGATAGTCTTCACATCTGAAGAACTACCCTAAACTCCCTCTTTCTCGACCATAATTCTTAACACACCAATAACCAATGCGAAAACAAATAAAGAATAGATCCAAAACTGAGAAAAGAAAGAAGATTTACTAAAAAGATCTCACCTTTCTCACCAACTAAAACCCTAGACGAGCTTCCCAAATCGATCTACTCCTCCAAATAGCCCAAGCGTAGCCCGAGCTCTGATACCAAATTGTTGTGCCAAAAGCTGTGTCGAGGAACCAAACCAAACGCCAATCCAAGAGAGCCAAACGAACTAAATATCAATGCACAAACAAAACACCAATTTTAACATGGTTCGGCAAGTTGCCTACGTCCACGGGGCAAGAAGGGGATGGGGTTTTCATTAATAGAGAAGAAGAGTACAAATTGAGATTACAAATCACTCGAAGGAACAAACTAATCTCACCAACAAAACTCTTAATCTCTCCAAACAAAACCCTAACCAAAAGCTCAAAAAAATACCTCTTTTTGTGCTCCAAATATCCCCTAATCAATACTTAATCAAAGCCCAATCAAAGCCTAAATAAAGCCAAAGAAACCCTAAAAACGTGTCTCTATTTATAACAAAACACAATCCCAAACTGATTGGGATTCTAAAAACGAGTTTGTCACATCCTGGTGTGGCACACACCATACCCATGGCAAACATGACAGATTCTACCACACCATGGTGTGGCAGACACCACACCCATGGCAGACAGGGCAGATTCTGCTACACCCATGGCAGACACCACACCAGGGTGTGGTGGAGCCTGTTTTATTTATTCTTTATGTTTTCTCAATTCCTTCCTCAATTCCTTCACCGTTTTCACATTTCGTATGAGACTATTACGCAATAGTTGGTCTGGTCAATTATAATTATGTTGATAAAATTTGTTTTTTATATTTCATTAAAGTTCCGATTATATAGAAAAATTAGTAGCATATATGTGTGCGCGTGGGCAGGCGCGTGTGTTTATGTGATGCCACTATTATAAATTCCAAGTTCTGCCCTTGAATTCTCCCCACGTCTCTTTTGTTGGGTCTTAAAAAGACGAAACGACTGATTCTCTTAACTATTTTAGTTGTGAGAAGAGATTCTATCGCCTGGTAAGAATCTTTTTACAATCGCTCTTCTTCAAGTACAGAAGAGGAGAAGATTGATTCGACTTCTCCTTTGTTTAACATGGGTTCTGTGTGGCGATGAGATGCCTTGCTCGATACTCGTGTCGAGCTTACTTCTCGTTGACAATCGGAGCAAGATTGCTTCAATATGAGGAGAAAACAGACTCTGTTGAGTGGTTGAGCTGTCGCTAGTAGCTGATGTTAGCTCTTGACGTGCGTACGTCTGAGTGCTCTTTGAGTTTGAGTGCTATCTCGCCCAAAGTTTTTTAGCTTGCTTCTTCATAGCTGCTCACGGCTATTTATATGTCTTTAGTGCGTAACTGACGTGCTGATCATGGGATTAAGGAGTGTAATTGACTCCTTATATTTAGCCCACGTAGGCTGACTGGGTCTTCATGGTCGTTAGCCTCCTAGCATCGAGCCTCACTTAATGAGACAAGCTTTGTTGCGTGGCGAGGTTCGTCTAATGAGATGAGCCTTAATGCGCAGCAAGGTTCATCTGACAAGGCGAGCTTCGTTATATGGCGAACTTTGTCTTTTGATGGTCGAGTCAAACTACGTGGCAAGCCTTGTGGATTTTTTTTGACGAGCTTCATCTTCTGAAAAAGCTTTGTCTTCACTGACGAGCTTCGCTTTCTGAAGGAGTTTCATCTCCTGAAGGATATGGTGTTGAGAGCCTTGTCTCTAGGCGAAGTTCGTCTTTAAATAACGAACTTCGTTTCTGGGTGAGCCTCATCTCAAATGATGAACTTCATTTCTGGGTGAGCCTCGTCTCAAATGACGAACTTCATTTATGGGTGAACTTCGTCTCAAATAACGAAGTTCGTCTTCTGAGGGATGAGGTGCTGCTTGGCGAGGTTTGTCTACGGATGAACTTCGTCTCCTGAATGTGTTTCATTTCCTAGAGGAGTTTTGTCCCCAGTGATGAGCTTTGAACCTCGTCTCCAATGACGAGCCTCGTCTTCAATGACGAGCTTTGTTGGCTAAGACGAGGTTCGTCATTATGATGACCCTCGTCATGTTTGTATCGATGTTTGACCCTGCTTTATTTCTTGGCATTTTTTGTGCCTACAAGACCCCCTTCAAAGTTTTTAGACCTAAATTGGGTTATATGAGTCTGGAATACTTTGAACTCTCTTGGCTATGATGAGTTTGCATGACGAGCTTGGCTTCATGGCGAGCTTGGCCTCTTGGCAAGCTTCGATGCTTCGGGGTGAACTTCGTGGTTCGAAGTTTGTCATTTTGGGCAAGCTTCGATGCTTCGAGACGAGGCTCGGCTATTTGTTAAGTCTCGTCGCTCTTACACGAGCTTCATCAGACCCACGTGGGACTAAAAATCAGATCTTATTAGCATTCAATGTTGTACGCCTTCATCATCGTGCTTTTTCAGGCCTGATAAACGGGCACCAGCTAGAGCCTCGAGATCTGCGGAGCGGATCTCGGCAGCTGATTTGGTTTTTCCACATATAAATAGGCGATTGCCTTCTGAGGAGTTGTTTCATCTCTTTCAACTTTCAAACCGTTAGTCGCTTTGACTGCACAGAGTTCCCAGCTCCGAGTTTAAATCTCTTTCCCTCAAAGACTTTGAATTTTGTTGAGATCCATGGCACCAAAATCTACCACTGGTGAAGACAAGGGCAAGAAGATGGTGAGTTTTTCAGGCGAGGCTGTCGCTTCACCTATCATATCAAGTAGTGCAATTGAACACAAAATTTGTAGTTAGAACAATTGAATTTTCCCCACTTCGGATTGATCTTTCTAAGGAGATGAACAATTTCCTCTTTTGAGATGAGGTTCGTCTGATGGACGAGGTTCGTTTGTTGGACGAGACTCGTCTGTCTTACAAGGTTCATCTGTCTAATGAGATTCATCTATTGGATGAAGTTTGTCTTGTTGATGAGGCTCGTCTGATGGACGAGGTTTGTCTGTCTAACGAGGTTCGTCTCCTGAATGGATTTCATTTCCTAGAGGAGTTTTGTCCCCAGTGATGAGCTTCGAACCTCGTCTCTAATGATGAGCCTCGTCTTTAATGATGAGCTTCATCTTCAATGACGAGCTTTGTTGGTTGAGACGAGGTTCGTCATTATGATGACCCTCATCATATTTGTAGCGAGGTTCGACTATGCTTTATTTATTGGCATTTTTTAGTGTTTACACCTTCATCCTTCTCCCTCCTTATCCACCACACCTATGCCTTCACCTTTATTCATGGAAACCACGATTGGGAAGGGGGAAACAGAAGGGAAGAAGAGTGAGATGAGACAAAAGAGGAAGAAAAGAGGGTGGATGGAAGAGGAGAGATGAAAGTAGAAGTGGATTGGAGGAGGGAGGGATGAGGGAGGAGATGCAATGGAGGAGTTGGGAAGAGGATAAATGGAGGGGAAATGAGCATGCATGGAGGAGGATGAGGGAGTTGGATGAGGATGAAGAAGGAAGAAGGGAGGAGGATATTTTGGATAATTCGGGTAAAAATCGAACAAAAATTTCCCTCAAGTGGTCAATTTAAACCTTGATCCACTTATACAGTGGTTTTTATATAAAAACTTTAAAGGTGGTTTCTATCGATTCAGCCTATTTTAAAGGTGGTTTTTATGAAAAAACTCCTAAGGGTCTTTATCTACCTTTAGCGAGTATAACATGGTAGGATCTAGAAAACAAAAACTGGATGAAGGAGATGATAATAATGGTGATCTTGTTATTATTAAGATGGAAAATTAGAGACTGTCTAGAAAGGAGTCGAAATGGATCAGTCAGCCGAATTGCCTGTGCTCACAATCGTCCAATATTAATAGGCTATCATAGTTGAAGAAGTGAACTTTGTACTGTTTTTTTGATAGAGTAAACAAATATTGGCAGATACATATGAGCAGGAGCGTATCCCATATTTTTTCCAAATGGTATTTCTATATAATGTCATAATTGTATTGGAAAAGCTCATTGATAATTTATGTGCTAATATAAAACAAGAAGAGTTTCAAGATAAATTTAGTAATTAGGAGTTCTCTTCTAGTCCTTGGTGTCGGCGCACGCTACCCACAACTAGGCATTGTAGCCACCAACTAGGATTTAATGTGGAAGCGTTGCCTAGGGAAGCATCACCAAAATCCTTTGCTAGATCTCCTTCTTCTTCACAGACCAATCGATCACAGTGCATTGTAAGAAACCATGAGAAAATATTTTCAAACAAAGAGTAAGTAATAAACCACAAAAAAAAAATAAGAGCACAAAAATAAGGGACTTACGTGGTTTGTTAATCACTTACGTCCACTGGGAGAGATTTAAATATTCTTTTATTCTGAAGATTATATACAATCTATTCTTATGATCTAGATAGATTCCATGAAAAAAACCGCTCTCAATCTCACCAAAAGATCTCTCACAAATCCTATATTTTTCTCCTTAGTTCTCTTTACCTCTCTTTTACAATATGCAACTCTCTTTGGCTTTCCTATAGCTTGAAAGATTAATTTAATGAACCTCTCAAGCAATGGCAGATGCACATATAGCAAAGTGGGATCACTTAGGATCACTTGACACCACTTTGCTCAAGAAATACTAGAACTCCTTTCCAATAGACTCACTAATGGGAAAATTCCCTCCCAAAAAAATGAATGGCTCACTTTAAAAAGTCAAGAGACCCACATATCTATCCCCTCAGACCAGTACCCTAGAAACCCAAAGTGAACCCATCAACACTCACCCATCTAATAATCCACCCATCCGACGACCCACCAATACTAGCAAAGTTTTACTCCCAAAACCATTTAGGTCTACACAAACATGTATTTCACTAGTCCCCCACATACATGTACTTCACTAATCACCTATCCCCACTCGAATTAAAAGTTGTTTTTCTAATGAAAATAATAATTTTAAAATAGTTTTATTCTTTAGAAACCACTTAATTTTCAATTTATACATAAACCTTCTTTAAATTTTTTAGCAATCAACCACCTAGACCTAGTTTTCAATAATTTTTTGGGTAATTAACCCCACCTAATTTTAATTAAGGATGATCGTCTTTAATATATCTAGTGTTATAGGCTGCAAAATAACTAAATATTAATTCCCGCTGGGAAGCCGATGCGTGTTACACTCCAGGCTTAAGCAGATTATTCCAGAGACTGGCAACTCTAGTTTCAGTGGCCAACTCTAATGACCGACAACTTGCATGGCCAACTAGAAAGGTGATACTTGTCGACAAATTCTTCAGGTTGAGCCCACAAGACTCCACACCCGACCTGCTATTTCAGCCAAAAGCCTATGTAACCGACAAAAAAGGCGGTGTTTATTTGCATTCAGCCAGATGACTAGAGAGGAGGTGTGTCCTCGAACGCCCCATCGACAACTAACTACCCTCGCCTTAAATATGCTGTTAGAGTCATCATTCTCTAGCTCCTATAGTCTTTATGACTCATGACATAGTCAGCGCTAAGTACCTGTTGTCATCTTTACATTAAACATCTGGATAACTCACCTTCTTCAGCGGCTAACACATGTAAGGTACCTGTCGATTCAACTACTTGTCTAGACTCAGCCAAAGTTACCTATCTATCCTTCCGATCAACTATAAAAGAAAGTTGTGTAGCCAACTGCAACTTCTTTTGTTTTGATGTAACTTTGAACAATTCCTCTCATTATTTATCTTTTCCCACTCAAGTTTAAATACTTATTTCGAGTTCTTTTGTATTGTAATTGACACATATTACAACAAAAGAAAATATAGTGAAACAAAGAAAAATTTATTTTTCTTGGGGTTCTTTTTCATGTTCCGGTGAAGCGTCAATCTTGTACTCCATTGACTCTCCGACTAAGACGATGAGTCTTTTTGCTGTTGATGAGGATTGTATCACTTGGAAGCTAGCTCCAGATTCTCTTAGAAATACCTCCAGTATGTCTCTGCACGTGTGCATGTGTCTATGTGTGTCTATATGTGTCTAGGTGTCTCCATCTGTCTCTCTCTTGCCTGTGTGTATATGTGTTCTTCTGTCATCTCTCGAAAGTTAGCACAATCTTCTCGGGATGAAGAGATAATAACAAATTCTTTCTCACAAGGTCTGTTGATTAAGCTAGATGACTAGCTGAGGGGAACAAATCCTTTCTCATAAGGGTCGTTGGTCAGGCCAAATGATTAGCCGATGATAATGATCTATGAAAATCAATGAGAATGAAGGAGAGATACGTTTTTTGACTATCCTCTGAATCTCTCTCTCTCTCTCTAAGGAGAGATACGTTTTTTGACTATCCTCTGAATCTCTCTCTCTCCCCCCTCTATGGCAAAGACCTTTCCTCCGCCTCTCTCCCCCTTTGCTTCATGTTGACCATGCCTATTTTTAGGCTTAGGAGTATTATGGAGTGAGTTAGTGGGCTTTAACTCCCCTTAAAATGAGGGAGTTAGTGGTCATTAACTCCTCTTTAAATGAGTGAGTTAGTGGTCATTAATCCTCCTTAAATGGGTGAGTTAGTGGTCATTAACCGCTTCCTTAAAAGTAGCCTCTAAAAATGGTGACAGGCGAGGTTCGTCAATAACAGCTATGCACGATGTTCGCCAATAATGGCCATGGGCGAGGTTTGCCAATAATGGCCACGGCGAACTTCACCACACACGGCTCATGTGGACTATTAGGTGGAACTCATTGTTCCTTGGGTGAACTTCGCTACATCTTTGGTGAGCTTCGCTGCGGCTTCGGCTTCGGCGAACTTCGCTATGACTTCAACGAACTTCGCTATGTGTCCCACATAGACTATTTGGGTGAAGCTCGTTTTGGACGAGCCTCGCTAAAAGATTCACTTTGACTTGGTCTTGAGAGCGAGCTTCATTATGACTTGGGCGAGCTTCGCTATGGCTTAAGCGAGCTCCACTGATAAGTTCAGATTTGACTCAGAACCTGACTTGAACTCGTTTGTTGACTCGACCCACTTGAGGACGTCTTTTGACTCGGACTAAGTCTGTCTTAAGAATTGACTTGGATTCAGGTCCTCTTCAGCTCATTGTAGCCTACCATATGCCAATACTTGAGCCCATCTGAAGTGTTTAGCCCATGGTGTTTACTTCTTGGACTCGGACTCAGCATTGATCCATTGAGTATATTTTAACCGTCTACAATACTAACTTGATCATTCGAGAAATTACCGGAGAACTCAACTCCGGCCTCTCACGAGCTTTTCACGTGCAGGAGAGAGGGTCTTGCTCCAGAACTAGTCATCTGAGGAAGCTTGAGGACCCTAACTCTACCTTAATTCACAAATAAACCCCACGTTCGATAATTGTCATTAACATCTGGTATTTGACAACTAATTACTAAAGCAAAATTGAAAAAATCGACTTAAAACTGAGTCCGCGTAACTAATTGCAAAAAAAAAAAAGGTTTATGTATAGATACACAATTAAAGACGGTTCATCTAGAATGACCCTATTTTAAAGTTGTCTCTAGCTCTAATGTCAATGCTCAAAATTCCTCTACCAGAGTTGACTTAAATGCTCCTCCGGGCGATCTCGGAGAGCGACCGGAAATTAAAAGTTAACATCTAAATGATCAGAATACAGTAAGAAGATCATATTTTTAAAAAGACCCTTATCAACCACATAACCATAATTTTTTAACCTTGTAATCATAATTTTAATAAAGATGTATTTGATATGGTTACTAACGATGTAATAATGTACTATTTTTATTCATTCAAAATATGAGAACTCATCGAGAATAGTTGTAAATTTGTAAATTATTAATGATATAGTGATATCACTTTATAAAACTTCTGGATCCGTCACTATTCTTAAGGTAATTAAAGAGCTTTCCTCTCTCTTGAATTCATGCAGGACTTCTTTTTTAATTTTGATTATCAATCCTAATTCTCTTTCATTTCTAACTGTAACTGATTCTTTTCAATTTCAATTCTGGATCTATCTAGAATTTCCTATAATACAAGACTATTTCCCAACACCTGCCCTTGGACTATTGAACATGAAATCAATTGTGGCTCATGTGAGTTTGAACAGACATTCCTTGGCTCTTTGCATGCTACTCACTTTTTGCAGGTGTAGGTTCTCATGCATACATGGACTCCTTTGGAATGTGTTCTGGCCGGATGTGCGTGATCTGGCTACGTTATAGCCTCAATGCATACGCCTCACCTCTTATAGAATCGCAATCTGTCCTCTTCGCTCTTCATGAGTCTATGTCCTCATTCATCTCTTTCTTTTGACGACGACCCTTGGCTTACGCCCCTCTCCCTGCTCATCTTCCCTCATTTAGATTTGATGTGACAATGATTGAAGGTACATTTTGCTTGTTAATATATAATAAATATATGTCAAGTTCCCATATTTTATGTACAACAGACATACAGATTCAAAACCTCAAGTTGTCATGTGATGAAAGCTAGCTTTTGGGTTTGTCCTTTGGTCCACGTAGCAATGAGACTGAGGAGGAAGGATTAGATGGTTACTTGGTAAATTTGCAATTGATTGGATTGAAACTCGCAGTTGAGTACGTTACTAGAAATTTGAAATTTTTGGATCACTACTATAGAGTACCTTTCCTATCAGAACTGTTCGCATACGAGTGGATGGTTCTAGGCCCTTCCTTCAGAAACAGGGGGGTAGTTTGGTAATTGCGCCCTATACGTGGCTCAGAACCGTTCGTCGCATTTGGGGGTTCTAATATGAAGCCTAGTCACTACTGGATAGATATGTATGTTGGATAAGTTACATTAAACCCCAAGAACTTTAAAGTGCTTTGGAGTAAATCCCCAAGTACTTTCAAAATGCACTAAACCTCTAACAACTTCTGCAGAAAATCACTAATATCTTTTGGATAAATGACACACATTAAATTCCCAATAACTTTCAAAATGTTTTTTTTTTTGTTTTCTTTGTTCTAGTTTATTATCTGCAGGTTGTGAAAAAATTATTGAGAACTTTTTGTAATTTCAAAAGTTATCAGAGGTTTAGTGCAGTTAAGTTTTCAGTCTTTCCTCACCCTCCAAACTATTGAATTTGTTCGTTGATAACTCTAATCTATTTTTTTTCCTCACGTTGCCCCCTTGAATTATTAAATTAAGTTCTTGCTTACCCATTGAGCTATTTTACGTCCCACCGTACCCTCTGAACTATAAACATTTGTCCATGCTTATGTTGAAGATCAACACCAGCCCATTTCAAAGCCCAATCTATTTTCAGCCTAAGCACAAATCCATTTCATCTAAGCCCAAGACAATGGAAGCTTCTCAACAAACGTGGAAAAAATATATTTTTAAGAGAAAATTTAGAAGGATGTAGAAAGAAGATCTTTTAGGAGAAGTGTGTAGAATGTGGTAATAATGTATGACTAGTATTGATTCTTCCACACACATTCCTAGCCCTCTTAAACAACTATAAATAGGGGTCTTGAGCTCTCATTTGGGCAAGCAAGCAAGCAAGCAAGAAGTGAGCTTGAGAGCTTGAGTGTGTAGTATAGCCTTGTGTGAGTGTCCACCAAAATAAACGGTTGTGTGAAAGTGATGTGCTCTTATAAGAGCAAATATTGTACCCTCTAGTGTTCTATCAATAAAAGTTTCCTTTGTATAGAGGGTTGTATTCTTCAAATTCCATCAAAGTGGTATCAGAGTAAGGTTCGATCTAGCCGGGCCAATCGAAGGTGCTCGTGTACGAGATGGCAAACATGATCCAGCCATAGATTCCGAAGCTGATGAAGACCAATTACGATAACTGGAGTATCCAGATGAAAGTCTTGCTCGGCTCACAAGACTTATGAGAGCTCATGAAGAATGGATACACTAAACCAGAGTCACCTGTAGTAGAACCAACTCTCACCGCCACACAGAAGAGTGAGCTGAAGGAGGTCAAAAAAAGAGACAAAAAAGCTTTGTTCCTAATATTCCAAGGCGTAGATGAATCAGCGTTTGAGAATATTTCCAACGCCCTATCCTCTAAAGAAGCATGGGAGATTTTACAAAAATAATATCAAGGTGCGGAAAGAGCCAAAAGGTACGCCTCCAAGCATTAAGAGTTGAATTTGAAAATTTGAAGATGAAAGCTACAGAATCAATATCAGACTATTTTTGTAAAATTTAGACAATAACTAATCAAATGAAGAGAAATGAAGAAGCAATTAATGATGTAAGAATTATGGAGAAGATACTTAGGACTTTAGACACTAAATTCAAATATATTATTCCGGCAATACAAGAGTCTAAAGATCTTTCCGAAGTTTCTATTGATGAGCTACAAGGTTCTCTGCAAGTTTGTGAACAAGATATAAACATTAGTTCAAATCAAGCGGAGAATCTAGAGCAAGCCTTGCAGAGTCAGATGAGTATCAAAGAAGATAGTCTAAGAGGACATGGAGGCTACAGAGGCAGAGGCTCTTTTCGAGGTGGCTCAAACTTTCAGTAAGGTCGTAGGAGACGGTACTAAGGAGGCCATGAAAATCAAGATTGAAATGGAGATCGTGAACGATCGTTCGATCGAGGACGAGGTCGTGGCGAACGAGGATGAGGACAAGGAAGAAGTTACTAGGAGGACAAATCTTAGCCACAATGTTATAAGTGCAAGAGATATGGCCATCTCAGCTACGAATGTTGAGAGAAATCAAATCAAGTGGCAGAAAGAAGTAACTTTGTAGAAAGGGAGCAGTCAGACACTTCAACAGTCTTGTTGACGTACCAGGAGAGTGAAAGTAAGAATAAAGATATCTGGTATCTGGATTTAGGTGCCAGTAACAACATGTGTGGTATCAAGGAGTTTTTCACTAAGCTGAACGAGACGGTACAAGGAGATGTCACTTTTGGAGACAGTCAAAGATTCCAGTAAAGGGCAAAGGCAAGATAATGATCCAGACAAAGACGGGCGAGAATAGGTACATCTCTAACGTCTATTATGTTCCAGCACTATGAAATAATATTTTGAGTCTAGGCCAGCTCCTTGAAAGAGGCTATGATATACATCTAAAAGACCTTGCCTTCACTATCAAGAATAAAATTGAAGTAATTGCAAAGGTGAACATGTCTCAAAATCGACTGTTTACCTTAAATATTCATACTGACCCTGTCAAGTGCTTAAAGATGATTATGAAGGATGAGTCTTGGCTCTGGCATTTGAGATTCGGACATCTTGCATTCAGTAGCCTGAATCTTCTGTGGAAGGAGAAAATGGTGAAAGAATTGCCACAAATCAATCATCCGAACCAGCTATGTGAAGGTTGTATGAAGGGCAAGCAACATAGAAGAAGTTTCGAAGTTGGAAAGTCAAGAAGAGCAACAGAGGTGCTACAATTGGTCCACATAGATATTGCAGGACCATTTGAAGTCGTCCCTCTTGGAGGAAATAGGTACTTTCTCATATTTATTGATGATTATAGCAGAAAAACTTGGGTTTATTTCCTGAAGGAGAAATCCGAAGCTTTGGAGAAATTCAAAGAATTCAAAGAGATGGTAGAAAAGCAAAGTGGGTACCACATCAAAGTGCTCTGATTAGATTGAGGCGGAGAATACACTTCGAAGGCATTCAACAATTTCAATAAGCAGTATGAGATAATTCATCAACTCACTGCTGCCTACACACCACAACAAAATAGCATAGCTGAGAAAAAGAATCATATCATTCTTGATATGGTCAGAAGCATGTTGAAGAGCAAGTACCTGCCGAAGACTTACTGGGCTAAAGCCGTGGACTGTGTTGTTTACCTCCTCAACCAATGTCCGATAAAGAGCGTCAAGTTCAAGACACCATTGGAGATGTGGAGCACAACAAGCCAAGTGTCAACCACCTTAAGGTGTTTGGGTGTATTACATATGCACACATCCCGGAGCAGAAAAGAAAAAAGTTGGACGATCGAGGAGAAAAGTACATATTCATTGGGTACAAGAGGAGGACAAAAGCATACAAGCTCTACAATCTAGTTACAAAGAAGATGATCATTTCAAGAGACGTGGAGTTCGATGAAGAAGATTATTGGAAATGGACCGATGAAGACAAAAACATTAAAGGTGTGTTCTTTGAAGATAATAACGATGACTTGTAGGAGGTTGGAAGACCAGAACAAAGTCCACCAAATAGTCCACCTCCATCAACCTCAACGTCGACGCCGACATCATCACCATCTAGCTCAAGTGAAGGAAGCTCTTTAGGGGGAGCAATAAGGAGAACGAGAAGTCTAAGAGATCTGTACAACGATACAGAACCTGTCGAGATGATGAATGACTACACACTATTCTGCTTGTTTGCAAAATGTGATCCTGTCAGCAATGAAGAAGCTTCTCAAGAAGACAAGTGGAGAAAAGCCATGGATGATGAGATTGAGGTAATCAAGAGAAATGACACATGGGAGCTCACCACTTTACCTAAAGGCCATAAACCTATTGGAGTAAAATGGGTGTACAAGACAAAGACAAATCAAGACGGCGGAATCGAGAAGTATAAGGCTAGGCTTGTTGCAAAGGGCCATAGTTAGCGAGAAGGAGTTGACTATGAAGAAGTGTTCTCACCAGTCACTGTTTTCGGAGAAAGTTACCTTCATTGTCGAATTCATTATAATATAGATTGCTTACAAAGAATTCAAAGTATTCAAAATAAAGAATGAAAGATTACAACTTTTCGAAAATAATGCAAGATCCGTTCGTCGTCTCTTGCTTGCGTGAGTCTTTAGCCGGTGACGGGGACGTCGATATCCGTGGACTACCTGACAATCAGATCAGATCCGGAACTCCGTCGATCCGCGAAGGAATCTAGAAACAGAAGCGCTTATCTCGACAACGGCGAGATAATTGCTCTTCTTAGGATTATCGCAACGGGATAATCCTAAGGAACGGATGCGGGTGATGCAGATCTGAAGAAACTCTCTCTTGCGTTTGAAGAACTCGATCACTCTTCAGTTCGGTAGGGCTTCGCCAATTCTCCAAAATTCCAGATCCAGAAAAATAAAGGCCCTGGGGCTATATTTATAGGCTCCAGGAAGTTCGGGTGGAGACACCTTTGTTCCGGTGGAGACACCTTTGTTCGGGTGGAGACACCCTTGCCCGGGTGGAGACACCTTTGTTCGGGTGGAGACACCTTTGTTCGGGTGGAGACACCTTTGCCCGAGTGGAGACACCCTTGCCCGGGTGGAGACACCTTTGCCCGGGTGGAGACACCCTTGGGTGTCTCAGCTTAGGCTGAAACAGTCCGTTTTGCGCACTTGTCCATTTCCTCCGTAACTTCTTCATCCGAACTCAGATTTGAGTGATTCAAAGTGCGTTGGAAAGCCGACGAGGAGTTCTATAAGCTCCAATGATTGGATCATCTGTAGAATAAATGAGACATGAGGGGCATTGCGCCTTTTGTAAACGTCGTGGGGCTCCCGATCAGTCCGTATCCTCATTATTCCAAAACTCCGTTGCTTCATGTAGTCCGCCGATTCACTTTAATCATTCGTCGACATCGATTAAGCTTCTACGACTTGGATAGTGATGTTAGCACTGAGCCGTTCGTGGAGACCTATGGGCAATTTTCGATGCCTACAGATACCCCCTCCAAAGCTTTCCAACCTCGTTTCTTTTATAGAAGAGGCTAGAATACTTTGGATGTGATTGGTCAAACCTTCAGTCGGCGTAAAAGACCGGTAGTTAGCTTCAATTCTTGACTCCTTCGATTTTCAGTCTACTCGATGTTTTGACGAATAGCTGAAGTTCTTCCGGCGCTACGTTTATCGTCTGGCCATCGTCGAAGCCTCGAATCTAAAACTGATGAGTTGAGTTTGGCTCGTGTCATCGAGTTGACTTTGAACTGACTATCTCTGTCATGTTATATTGACACGCGTTGACTTTTGATCACAACGCGTTGACTGGCGTTGACCTAGGGTTACGCGTTGACCGGCGTTAACCTTAGGGTTTTGAGCGTCGCACGTTGACTTTTTAATCGCAACGCGTTGACTGACGTTGACCTAGGGTTACGCGTTGATCGGCGTTAACCTTAGGGTTTCGAACGTCGTACATTGATTTTTTGATCGCAATGCGTTGACCGGCGTTAACCTTAGGGTTTTGAACGTCGTACGTTGATTTTTTGATCGCAACGCATTGACTGGCGTTGACCTAGGGTTATGCGTTGACCGGCGTTGACCCTAGGGTTTTGATCGCCTGGCGTTGCATTTTGATCGCAACGCGTTGACTGGCGTTGACCTAGGGTTACGCGTCGACCGGCGTTGACCTTAGGGTTTTGAATCGATCGGTGTTGACTCTCATCGCAACGCGTTGACCGACGTTAACCTAGGGCTACGCGTTGATCCGGCGTTGACCTTAGGGTTTTGAATTAACATGAGGAGAACCAGTTTATACTCATGTACTCCTGGGAGTTTCGGGAATTAGTTTAGTCTCGTGTACCCATCGGAGGTTGCCGGGTTATCCTTAAGAATATTACGCGTAATATTTTCTAGGAACTTCCCGTCAAAAGTAAGAAACAGTTTAGACTCGTATTTCTATTGGAGTATAAATACGAGCGGTGAATACATCGAGAAACACCTGAAAGTGGTTCAAAATACATATGAATTATCCCCGGATCCTTCTACATGTGCGAACACACATTTCACGGCTCACACACGTGCGAACCATCAAAAAATACTTATAATTTGGGTCGATTCAATTTGATTTGGTTCAGGTTCGGTCTGGGTTGGTTTAGTCCGGTCCGGTTCAGACCGGTCTGGTTCAAACTGGTCCGGTTCAGACCGGTTCAGCCCTCTTTTGCTTCTTTTTTTTCTTTTTTTCTTTCTCTTTTTGGCTTCGGTTCCAGCAGCAGGTTCTGCCCCCCTTTGCTTCTTTTTTTTCTTTTTTCTTTCTCTTTTTCTTTTTGTTCTCCCTCTCTAAAACTCCATCCTCTTCTCTTTTAAAAGCCTTTAAACCCATCTTCTCCAAGGCCTTCAAGCAAGGCAAGGAGTATTTTGATCTTGATTGACAACAAAGTCTCCTCTTCAAAGATTCTTCAAGCATTGGTAAGAATCCTTCTCCTTCATGGCTTTTAATTTGATTCTTTTCTCTTGAATCTTTCGAATTTCAAAACCCTAATTTGTTGATTTGGGGGAGAAATCAAATTTTGATTTTTTTTCTTAGGTTGGCCGAAAATTGGGGTATGTATTCCCTCACTTTTGATCCCAATATTTCCTTAATTCCATGCATACATATATAAATTTGGATGTGGATTGTGTGTAATATTTGAGGAAGTTTGAGGGGGTTTTTGGCCAAAATTTTGAGGGTTTTATGTGCAAAAAGTAGGCTGAAACAAGGCTGAAATTTGTAGGGGTTTATGTGCAAAAATAGGGCTAAACTTTTGAGGGTTTATATGTAAAGATAGGACTGAACTTTTGGGGCTGAAAGTGCAAATATGGGCTGGAATTTGGGGGTGTTATGTGCAAAAAGAGGGCTGAAATTTGAGGGTGTTATGTGCAAAAAGAGGGCTGAAATTTGAGGGTGTTATGTGCAAAAAGAGGGCTCAAATTTTGGAGGGTGTTATGTGTAAAAAAATGGCTGTAATTTCCAAAGTTTAGACCACAAATCCATGACCAAAATTTTGAGAAGGGTATGCGGAAACTAGACCAAAATTTATGGAGGGGTCTATTTGCAAAATTGGCTAAATTTTACAGAAGGGTTTATTTGTAAAGTTAGCTAAAATTGTGAGATACTGGGGGTGTTAGGTGAACAAACACGATGATCATGCTCTAATTTGAGCGTGTCCTTGACTAGAATTTAGCCATGAACACGAGGGGTATTTTGGGTATTTTACCAAAAATTTATCATGAGGGTTTACACTGCAATATGAGTTCATTGTTTTGCATGCACAAAACTCATAGGTTTAATTAGACTTCAACTATAAAATCCTATTTATTTTATAGGATTTTAGTTAAAGTTCTTAATTTCCCTTTTAACCTTTGGGTGCTCAGATTTATGATTGTACCTAACCCATCGATTCTCATTGCAGGTTCTCCATGTCTCCGCGCCGATCGCGATTTCATAAGAGTCGCTCCTTTTCGCAGCATAACGAGAGGGAGACTCCCGCGGCATCTTCCTCTGCGGCTTTCTCTTTTGGGGGTGAGCATGTGTGCTGTGTGCTTTCTGTATCCCCGGTTGATCCCTTCGCGGGTTATTCGGGAAGAACCGACATCCTCCTTCGCGGGGATCGAGGTTTCAGGAAATTCGTGGTTCTGTTATATCCTCGTCTGGCCCCTTCGCGGGTCATTCGGGAAGAACCGACATCCTCCTTCGCG
>BQKN01000211.1:65746-100489 GCA_022839385.1 Asparagus kiusianus
ATTTCTACTGCCATCTTATGGTAGGGTATTAAATCCTGACTCCGGACTTTATTCTCTCCTTGGACTTGCTTAACTATCAGTTGAGAATCACCGAAAGCTTCGAGATACTCAACCCCTAGTTCTTTAGCGAAATTGAGTCCTATGATCAGCGCATTATATTCGGCTACATTATTTGAGCATGGCTCCGTTAACGAGTAGGCTCGAGGCATCACGTGTTTTCCTGGAGAAACTAAGACGACTCCAACTCTAGAAGAGACCTTAGAACCTTTAGGGGCACTTGTCACAATAGCTACTCGGGAAGCGCCATCGAAGTACAAACGCCATACTTGTTGGTGCAAAGTTGCGTTGACTTTGTGGGTTTCATCGGGTAGGTCGTCAAATATCTCGGCGGTATCCGTAGTTGGATTAGCTTCCAGGAGATCACAGATAGCCTGTCCTTTTACTGACTTCTGTTGTTTAAAATGTAGATCGTATTGGGACAAGAGCAAGGCCCATTTTGCTAACCGCCAATTCATGAAAGCTGATTGTGTTATGAATACTCGGACTGGGTTAACTTTGGAGATAACATAAATGGTCTGTCCAACTAGATAATGTCGCATTTTCTGAATTGCGAACACCAAGGCGAGACATTCCCTTTCGATCATAGGATATCGGGATTCGGCACCTACCAAGGTCCGACTCAAGTAATATACTGCCTGTTCGTGACCGTTATCGTCATCTTGTGCGAGTAGTGCACTTAATAAGTGGCTCGTCGCCTTGACATAAATCAAGAACGGTTTGCCCGATTTTGGTGCAATGAGTACAGGAGGTTTCGAGAGATATTCTTTAATACTCTTGAACGCCTTTTGACAAGCGTCGTCCCATACGAACGACACGCCCTTCTTTGTGAGCTTAGAGAATGGTTGGTATTTTCCTGAGAGGTTTGAAATAAATCGACGGATATACGCCAACCGCCCTTGTAAACCTCTGAGTTCCTTAAGGTTTCTCGGAGGTTGTAACTCATTAATTACCTTTACTTTATCAGGGTCGATGTGAATACCTTTGGTGGTGACGACGAATCCAAGGAATTTACCACTGGACATCCCGAGGAAAGACTTGGTAGGATTCATTTTCAATTGATGAGTTCGCATCAGATCGAACATGGTCTTTAAATCTTTAATGTGGTCATTCTTGTCACGACTTTTCACAACCAGATCATCCACGTAGAATTCGACAATCTTTCGGAGGTGCTCTTGAAAGATCTTTGACATGGCTCTCTGATATGTTGCACCTGTATTCTTTAACCCGAAGGGCATGACCGTGTAGCAGAAAACGCCGAGGGGTATTCTGAATGCAGTATGTTTTTCATCATCTGGATTCATCTTTATTTGATTATAACCAGAAAAACCGTCCATGAAAGACATCCTCTCGAACCCGCATGTATTATCGATGATGACATCTGTGATGGGAAGGGGAAATCATCTTTTGGGCAAGCAGCGTTGAGGTCTCTAAAGTCAATACAAACCCTGATTTTCCCGTTCTTCTTAAGGACCGGAACAATATTGGTGAGCCACTCGGGATGTTGCTCTTCCCTAACGAAGCCCGAGTCAATAAGCTTTTTAACTTCGGCCTCGATTGCCTCCATCATTTACGGGCGAAACCGTCTTTGTTGTTGTTTGATAGGTTTGACATCCGGCTTAATATTAAGACGATGCACTGCTACATTCGGATCGAGTCCTGGCATGTCTTCATAATTCCAGGCGAATACATCAATGTATTCCCTGATAAGAGAGATTAACTCTTCTTTCTCTTCCGGCGAGAGGCTATCGCTAATGAATATTGGTTTCGGATTATCTTCGTTGCCCATATTCACTTGGACCACTTGATCTTCGGTAGGAGGTTCTCTTTGTTCAAACCTATCACCGTACTGTATGTTTAGGTGATGAACCCAAGGATCTTCCCAAGTTGGCATTTGA
The DNA here is from genome assembly GCA_022839385.1 of Asparagus kiusianus. NCBI lineage: Eukaryota > Viridiplantae > Streptophyta > Magnoliopsida > Asparagales > Asparagaceae > Asparagus > Asparagus kiusianus. Next base: position 67,702 of record BQKN01000211.1, read on the forward strand.
TCGTCTTCCTCTATTGTCGCAGGATCGACTGTAGTCATGTTCGACATCAGCTTTTTGAACATCTCTCCGAGACTAGCGTCGGAATCCCAAGCCGAAGAATCAGAAGAATACCTATTTTTAGCTTTGTTAGCAATTTGATCAATAACTTGCCAGCAACATTCGTTATCAGATGAGGAGACATAGCCTAAGCCTCTCCTGTGACGATAATAATCGTCGGGTTTTCCTTTTGGTACATAGGCCATTCGAGGTGGAACTCGCGGACCTTGACCAAAGCAAAGACCTTCTCCGAGCGTGAAATCATATCCATATATACTTCTCCATGAGATCGCGTGCTTCAGTGTTATACCTAAATAGATGAGGGGCGGTTTATCATCATTGTCTTCCTCATCCAAGAAGTGGTCCGGTAGCGGAGATTCCCTTCCTTTACCGTAGACGACTTCCTTTTCACCCCCTGTCTTAGCAGGAATGACAAGCGTCGTTCCGAATGGATCCTGTACCTGTTTTCTTGTCATGCAAAATGATTGAAGTGGCATATACAAGTTAGGGTTGAATATAGTTCTTTAGTGATATTATCAAGACATGACGAGTACTCTAAATCTTTATTTATTGATGTCTCTTCGGCAAGTTGCCAGTTACAACTACTTTCCGATGATTCATCATCGTCAAGATTGATTACAATGGTACAATGTCATTAAGTACAAAACCACCATTATAATCAAACCTAGCTTCGGTATCAGCTTCATCCCCGCTGTCCGTTCCTTGGGCCGATGGTTCAGTATCGGATTCGGCACCGTATAGAAGGGAATCAGTGAAATAGTTCTCCAACCCATTAAACGGTTGCTTATCCGCTACCACCGTCTTGACTTCATTATTAGTGTCCACATATTTGAGGCACTGATGAAGAGTTGACGGGACTATAAGATTACCGTGGATCCAGGGTCGACCCAACAGTAAGTTATAGGATGTTTCTGCGTCAGTTACGTAACAGGTAACTTCTGACTTTAAGTCCCCGATCTGGCATTTGATTCGAATCTTTCCCAAGGGTCTGGACCCGCTGGTGTTGAATCCATAGATCGTAGTGCTGGTGGAGGCTAGCTTACTAGTTGGTATTTCGAGATTATGCATCAATCGGAATGGCATAATACTGACAGCGGAACCCGGATCGACTTGGATCCAGTTGACCACGCTGGAGCCAATATGCCCGGTGAAATACAAAGGCCGATCATGCTTTGAGTTCTTTGTCTGCATGTCTTCTTTGGTGAAGGAAATGTAGGGAAAATGGTGCGCCACGAGATTGCAGTGTTGAACTGACGGCTCTGGTTCTTCAGAAGACGGCTTGATTCGAGTCAGGAAAGCTTCGGAGTCGCTCAAGGCTTCTTGTAATGCTTTCCTTGTGTCCTTTGAAAGACGCAATAATTCGTATAGGGTTATCCTAGCCGGAATATTAGCCAACTACGCCATGATGTCAAAATGGGGCAGAGAGCTTGTATTTCCTGGTTTATCTCTCCCAATCGGATGATTGAATTGAGACTGCCTCGGGTTTTGGACCTCCTGGCATAAAGGCTCCTTCCCTTTTTTCCTTTTGTTGGACCTTTTCTGTAGCTACAGGTGTTGGGGGAGTTGTGACAATTCCCAGTTCTGCTAATGTCTTGGAAGGAACGGTTTTGGTCACCCCCTGCTTAGTCAATTGCTCGGAAGCATCCGGATATTTGAAGTGGTACTCATTCCCACTTCGAGTTACAAAGGCATCCTGCTCATCTTCAGAAAGCGGGAAGGCTGGAATTCTGTCGTCATCTTCTCCTGGAATAGCAGAGGCTCCACAACAAGACTTGCCTTTTCCTTTTGATTTTCTCTTGGAAGAAGATCCGGTCCATTGCTCATCTCCAATTAGGTCGGGGTGAACCCAAAGAATCTCGCCGTTTGGGGCTGTGTGCGGCACAAGTCCCTTTCGACGTTGCTGGTGAGGATCATCGTTTACGGTTTTTACTGCCGCGTTTACTACTGGCTCAGGTTGAAACCAGTTTAAAGGAACGGATCCGAAACTTATCGACACTGCATTCGCGCCCACCTTCTTCTCCTTAGGTTGCTTCATAGTGATGACCCCAACATCTATCAAGGCTTGGATCTTGTCCTTGAGGGCGTAACATGCTTTGGTAGGATGATGCATCGCTCTATGAAACACGCAGTACTTTGGATCGTTAACTCTTTTGGCATCTTCTTGATCCTGGATTGGAGGCAACTTGATCTTGTTGTTCTCGATAAGGTATTTAAAAATACCGGGAGCTTCATCCTCTTTGAATGAATAGACCTTCGGAAACTTTGGCTCCGAGGCCTTTTGCTTCTGAGGCTGTTGCTGCCACCTTGATTGTTGAGGCGCCTTCTGCTGCTGCTGTTGTAGTTGCGATTGCGGTTGCGCCTGCACTTCGAATGTCTGGTTCGCGTCCACTGCATTCGCTTGTGCCTTTCCTTTACCCTTAGGAACAAAGTTCTGTTGTGGAGTATAATTTGCCGTTTGACCTCTTTCAGCCTTCTTCCTTTTGAGGAATCGCTCGGCTCGTTCTCCCCGCACTTTCAAGTCCTTCCAGGTCTTTAGTGGTGCCATTCCCATAGCTTCTAGGATGTCCAACAAAAGATTATTGTGACAAGTCTCAAGAATGAAGTCTTCACTGACCGGATCCCTGCAGTTCATCGCTTTGTTCCGGAATCTCTTCACGAAGTTTTCAACCGTCTCACCATTTTTCTGTTTCTCGTCAAATAGTGTGCCGATTGAGATTTCTGTGTTGTCATCGAAGAAGTTCGTCAGAAACATGTCTTCCATGTCATCCCAGCTACCGATACTCCCTGGCTTGAGACGGCGATACCAGTCGAAGGCTGCTCCGCGAAGAGTGCCAACGAATGACCGCACCATAAGAAGCTCATTTCCGAAGATTATTCCTAAGTGAGATTTAAAATATATTAAGTGCTGGGTAGGGGAACCCTTTCCATCAAACAGCGTGAAATTGATCAAATTGAATTTCGCCGGATATGGAATTGATTCCCATTCCCTTGGGTATGGACATGGTATTCCGGACATTTTCACTTCTTGAGCATTCATCAACGCATTGATTTTGCTCTCCAAGTCCCTCATTTTCTTATCCTCACTTGTATCTGTCTTCGAGTGATTCCTGGGAGAAGTAACGTGGTCCTCCTTTGTATTGTTATCATCCGAAGGGCCACCCCCATTATTATTGTTGACGGGAGGGGTGTTCATGTTGGCATTATCCTCCACTTCCCGTTCATCATTACCTTGATTAAGATTATTGCGACGGCTAGATTCTCCTTGATGAGTTGTCAGCGCCGCGATCTGCTGGTCATGCATTTCTCTCATTTGCTGCATGGTCATTTCCATTTCAAATTTAAAATTTTCCTTCTGCTTAGCCAAAGCGTCCTCAAGTATCTTAGACACCTGCTCGACGCTAATCATGAGCGATTCGTAGGGTTATCCCGCACTAGATGCTGTGTCATCGGATGCTATGGCTGAGCAGGCATCTGAACCAGCATCTGACACCTCGTCTTCTAATGGAAGTCCCATTTGCATCCTTTGGTAATTCTTTCGCCTACTGGTCCCTGATCTCAATCGAGTCATACGTTGGGACACCGTGGTAAACTGATCCGGACTAAAGCGTCGCGTTGGCTTCCCTCTCCCGGTCATATTGGCGGACACTTCTGGAAATTCGTCATCTTGACGGACAGGTTTCCTCCTGCAGAAACGTCTTGGTTCAGTCTTAGTCGTTCTGGTAGAGATTCTCTCAAACACCGATACTCTTCTTGGGGCTTTAGAACAACAGCATTCTGATAATACCGCCTTGATTATGTTGGCACACGGACAATAAGAATCCGTGTCTCGAACATTTCTTTTCCGGGACTTATTCGTACCCCCAGCCCTATAGTACAACTCGTCAGTTTGATAACTGGAGCAACCCATAGAGTGTTGGCACGCCTTCCCAGGTATAACATCATCATTATCAGACAGATGTGTTTCCCTCTGGGGATGCGACACTTTATTGGCGTCTCCAAAAGTCACTCGTTCATGTTTACGCCTCTGCGAGCGTGAAAACCTAACGGGCTCTTGAACTTCGACCCGCAACCTAATGCGGTCGGTAATAGGGGCTTTCCCTTTATCATCCTTCCTAGGGGGATTGGTACGACCCCCAGTCTGGATTATTGTTTGGGGACCTTTCAATGGTCCTAATCGTTCCTTAACGGGTGCTTTACCTCGATCTTCAGGTAGAGGGCCGAGGCGACCCTTCAAAGGGACTCTAGATTTGGTGAGATCCACGCTACCACCCGGCTTCATTGGAGATGTGGGGACAGGGGAAATGGGATCTGAAATTGACGAAGCTCGAACAGCAACTTCGTTCGCCTTTGCCTTAGGCGCTGGCTTTGCCTTCGGCATCCACACTTGTTTGCGCCAGGGCGGTTTCTTTACTGCTTCTTCCTTCTGCATTTCTTCTGCTTTCTGCAAAAGGAGCTTGGCATGCGCGAACAACGCGCGACGTTTCTTGATTCGCTCCTCGAGGGTGGAGCGGGTCCTCTTGACACGAACCCATTCGTTCGTTTCTATCTTGGAGGAGGAGTTGGTTGTTCGCCATTGTTGCACCTGGCGCTGCCTGGACTTTAGATCCTCATTATAGCGGATCCCGTCCATCAACTCCGAAGCCTTGGCTAATTGCCGCGCAAGGCGTTGATGCCGCCTTTGACGTGCCCTCTTTGACAAGGTTAGAGCGCCTTCACCAGTTATCCTCACGGCGGAGGGAAGATTCGGATCTGCAGCTTCGACCACGTTGGACGTCGTAGGGGCGTCACGGGAGTAAGTGCAGCAACAACGAGGGGATCTCGGATCTTCGAGCCGGAGGTCCCGCGAGCATTTTCGGAAGAGGATGCCTTCCTGCGCCTGCTTGGAGAGGTGGATCTGGAGGAGGAGGAAGAGAGGTACTGTTCAAACTTCTGTTGATCGAACTCATATTCGATCTCTTCATTCACCCGGATCTTGAATGCCGGTTGCGTCACGACAGCCTCGGCAGCGAGGCTGTTGGCTCCCACTGTGATCGCCAGTTTGTTTTCGGAGAAAGTTGCCTTCATTGTCGAATTCATTATAATATAGATTGCTTACAAAGAATTCAAAGTATTCAAAATAAAGAATGAAAGACTATAACTTTTCGAAAATAACGCAAGATCCGTTCGTCGTCTCTTGCTTACGTGGGTCTTTAGCCGGTAACGGGGACGCCGATATCCGTGGACTACCTGACAATCAGATCAGATCCGGAACTCCGTCGATCCGCGAAGGAATCTAGAAGCAGAAGCGCTTATCTTGGAAACGGCGAGATAATTGCTCTTCTTAGAATTATCGCAACGGGATAATCCTAAGGAACGGATGCGGGTGATGCAGATCTGAAGAAACTCTCTCTTGCGTTTGAAGAACTCGATCACTCTTCAGTTCGGCAGGGCTTCACCAATTCTCCAAAATTCCAGATCCAGAAAAATGAAGGCCCTGGGGCTGTATTTATAGGCTCCAGGAAGTTCGGGTGGAGACACCCTTGTTCGGGTGGAGACACATTTGTTCGGGTGGAGACACCCTTGCCCGGGTGGAGACACCTTTGTTCGGGTGGAGACACCCTTGCCCGGGTGGAGACACCTTTGCCCGGGTGGAGACACCCTTGCCCGGGTGGAGACACCTTTGTCCGGGTAAGGACACCTTTGCCCGGGTAAGGACACCTTTGCCCGGGTGGAGACACCCTTGGGTGTCTCAGCTTAGGATGAAATAGTCCGTTTTGCGCACTTGTCCATTTCCTCCATAACTTCTTCATCCGAACTCGGATTTGAGTGATTCAAAGTGCGTTGGAAAGCCGACAAGGAGTTCTATAAGAGCCAATGATTGGATCATCTGTAGAATAAATAAGACATGAGGGGCATTGCGCCTTTTGTAAACGTCGCAGGGCTCCCGATCAGTCCGTATCCTCATTATTCCGAAACTCTGTTGCTTCATGTAGTCCGTCGATTCACTTCAATCATTCATCGATGTCGATTAAGATTCTACGACTTGGATAGCGACGTTAGCACTGAGCCGTTCGTGGAGACCTATGGGAAATTTTCGATGCCTACAGTCACGAGGATCGACACCATTCGACTCATTATCGTATTGGCAGCATAGAACTGGTGGAAGATCTATCAGATGGACGTAAAGTCAGCCTTTCTTAATGGCTATCTAGAATAAGAAGTCTACATCGAGCAACTACCTGGGTACGTGATGAAGAATCAAGAAGACAAGGTCTACAAGCTGAAGAAGGCATTGTATGGACTGAAGCAAGCACCCAGAGCGTGGAATGCCAGAATCGATGCATACTTCCAAATGAACGGATTTCAGCAAAGTCCGTATGAGCACTCTCTCTATACCAAGAAGAAGGATGGAGACATTATGATCGTATGTCTCTACATGGACGATATGATCTTCACCGGCAACAATCCAAAAATGTTAGAGGAGTTCAAGAAGAACATGATCAAGGAGTTCGAGATGATTGACATTGGAGAAATGTCATACTTTCTTAGAGTAGAAGTGTCGCAATCAGAGAAAGTAATCTTCATCTCTCAGGAAAAGTATGCAAAGGAGATCCTCCAAAAGTTCAACATGAGCAACTGCATTCTAGTCACAACTCTTACAGAAGTCGGAGTGAAGCTAAGGCGAGAATCACCAGGAAGCTTTATTGATCCAACTCTATACAAGAGCCTAGTCGGGAGCTTGCGCTACCTAACCATCACTAGGCCCAACATAGTGTTCGCGGTAGGATTGGTGAGCAGATACATGGAGGAGCCAAGGCAAGAGCATTTCATGGCAGCCAAGAGAATTCTCAGGTATGTCCGAAGAAGTATTAATCAAGGATTATTTTATACACAGTGTGCGGATTCAAGATTAGTCGGCTACACCGACAGCGATTATGATGGAGATTTAGATGAAAGAAAGAGCACATCTGGCTACATGTTCAATATCGGATCAGCAACATTCTCATGATCATCAAAGAAGCAGTCTGTCGTCGCTCTATCAAGTTGCGAAGCAGAATACATAACAGCATCGACATGTGCGTGTCAAGCAATATGGCTCAGGAGTCTGATGAAGGAATTGCAACACCAACAAGAAGCACCGACAAAGATTCTCATCGACAACAAGTCAGCTATTACACTTGCCAAAAATCCGGTAGCACATGGACGAAGCAAACACATAGAGACAAGATATCATTTCATCCGACATCAAGTTAAAAAGAAGACTGTGATGCTGACATATTGCAAGTCTGAAGACCAAATCACTGAAATTTTCACCAAGCCACTGAAGACAGAAACATTTTTGAAGCTTAAGAAGAAGCTTGGACTTGTGAGAAATGAAAGCTGGTGTTGAGGGGGAGTGTTGAAGATCATCACCAGCCCATTTTAAAGCCCAATCTATTTTCAGCCCAAGGAAAATAAAAGCCCAAATCCATTTCATCTAAGCCCAAGGCAATGGAAGCTTCTCAACAAATGTGGAAGGAATATATTTTTAAGAGAAAATTGTAGAATGATATAGAAAGAAGATCTTTTAGGAGAAATGTGTAGAATGTGGTAATAATGTATGGCTAGGATTGATTCTTCCACGTACTTCTTAGCCCTCTTAAACAACTATAAATAGGGGTCTTGAGCTCTCATTTAGGCAAGCAAGCAAGCAAGAAGTGAGCTTGAGTGTGTAGTGTAGCCTTGTGTGAGTGTCCACCAAAATAAACGGTTGTGTGAAAGTGAGGTGCTCTTGTAAGAGCAAATATTGTACTCTCTAGTGTTCTATCAATAAAAGTTTCTTTTGTGTAAAGAGTTGTATTCTTCAAATTCCATCAGCTTATCCCCTAAGCTGTTAAATTCAGTACCTAATTACCAACTCTAATTTATTAGTACGATGGGTGTTACATTTGATGCTAGTGAATTCCACAGTGTCAACTTTTAGGGAGAAAAAAAAAATTTAATGGGAGACGACCCACATTTCTTTCATTGAATGGGGGAAAAAAACTGCAACGAGACATTCCAGCTTCAAGTCCCGAGCAGATTTAAAGTAGACTGTTTACGGTTATATGCGGGCCACAAAACCTGAGGATCGAGAAAAAGGGAGCCTGCAAGTCGATTGATGTTCCTGTTCCGCTTCATTCTTGGACGTCCTTGCGGTATCCTGCCCTACTTTATAATTGTCCCAATCTAATCTGATGATTAAAGACCAGCTAGCCGCCAAAGGCAAGCCTACACAATTAAGGACATCGATCACTGCCGCTCCTAAATCTTAAAGTTTATGATAACTAGGACTCCCAGCGTTCATGTGATGCCTTTACATCTGCAAGTCCACCCGTGCACAAAAGTTTACCGCAAGCATAATAATGAACAACGGAACAAATTTTCAAAACAGCCTCAAACTGGTTTTTATTTTTCAAAACCGACCCTTTTCTTTTTTTACCAAAATTGATCGACCCACTTTTTGCCACGTCAGCTTAATCTCATTCTTAAACAGTCGGGGTTGGCAACCACGACCGTTTAGGATGTTGTTAAACCCCAATTAGAAGCCTTAAACATGATTTTTATGCCCTAAATAGTCGGGGTTGGTAACCCCGACTAATTAGGAAATGAGATTAAGCTGACATGGCAAAAAGTGGGTCGATTTTGGTAAAAAAAAAAGTGGGTCGGTTTTGAAAATTAAAAACTAGTTTGAGGCTGTTTTGAAAATTTGTTCAATGAACTACGCTGATAAAAATGTAAAAGGTTTTACAAAATATAAGGTGATGTTGTAATTTAGAACAGATGAGAGGTTTCACATAAAAATATAGTCGGGTGCAACTTTATTTACTTATATCAACCTCATCTAATGTTCACAAATATCAAAATATTGTTCCCATTTGCATCAGATGCCGCTGAGACCAGTTTAATTTTCTTACCGACGTCGAGTTTTATGGGATTCTTTTATTTACCGAAGTAGGTTTTTGTGGGATTTTTTTTGACGGTCCAGAGCATTGGGGTTTTAGTGAGAACGTAGAGGTGGTTATTATTATTTATTATCATTTTCAATGTTATCCTTTAGAGGAGTTTTAAAGCAATCGTAAGCAGGAAAAATTGCGTCGAGGCCCCAAAAAAAATAAACCTCATGTGGCCCTGCTCCTTAGACTTTTCTCCATGTTGTTTAGCTCCAAAAGACCCAAGAAAATATGACCAGCTATGAAGCACAGACACGCATAACATGAAGGCATGACGTGTCGTGTCCGTATCAGACACACGTGTCGAACACCCGTATCCTATGTATTTTTTAGGATTTACCTTGTGTCGGCGTGTCGGATGGCCGTGTCGGATCCGTGTCCGTGCTACATAGATGGCCAGCCCCAAAAACCCATATGTATGCTTGTATTTGATGTATTTGTGCCCCTCTTCTGAAATTGCTCTCTTCTCATGGAAACCCAATTCACCAGGTACGATGCCGATCGCAATAAATGTGAGGTGACAGCGAAAATGGAGGAAAAGTTGCTGGGTTCCGTCTATTACTGCTCTATCTCATCCTCTATAATCTATTTTATTGTTTTTACTCTCCCATTTTATGATATTAGGCTTTTGTTCTTCAACTTTCAACTACCCCTGGCGTTCTAAAAATTCTCTCAATTACTCCACATAACTGTCCTCCATATTAATGGCCGCATAACCTCATTTGCATGATGTCCTTAGGCGAGAAAGCTGTATTCTCAATGCTAAGTTCTACAATAAGCTTTTTTAAAATGAAATTTGATGTGTCTGAAAGACTGAAAGTTCCTTTGGATGCTTTATGATTGATATATAAATTTGAGAGACACCCGAATTTGAGTTTTTCGATTGAGAATGAAGATGATTTGAAGTGTATGGTGGAGCATATTCGAAATGTTGGTTGTATGGAGATTCATATACAAGCTATGGTTGATATAGAGAGTTTTACTTCTCCAAAAATATAGAAAGTTTCTAACTGAAGTGTAAGTAACTATTAACCTACTACTAAAATTGGGGTTTGTTCGATGTAAGTTTTGTGATTTCAGGTTCCATACTACAGACCCATCTTAAAATGTTAACTTTAATTGTTACATGTTAATTATTCCTGACGTATGTTAACTACTATCACAATTATCTGTTAACTTTTACCTGAACCTATTAATTCCTCCCGTCGTCTGTTAACTATTACAACTATCTGTTAACTCTCACTTGAAACTGTTAGCTTTACATGTCTTCTGTTAACTATCACCGTTACCTGTTAGTTTTTACATAAACCTATTAATTTTCACGATCACAAGTTACTTTTATAGTTGATTTTGAAATCTGACTGGTTTCTTAATTTGTGTAGTAGTGATACTTCTTTGAATTCAGAATATAATCATACTACTCGAGGAAGTACTTCTAGTTCAGAGAGAATCATAAATGATTGTCCGTCTAGTGAGAATGTAATAATATCAAATGAGATTCTCAACGAAACTTCCATCATTCCTCAATAGTGGCACGCATCATTAACTGAAAAGGGTCCATGATTTGAAAGTGTAAATGAATTAAGACTAGCTTAATTTGCAATAAGTTTGATTATGAATTTGCAATTAAGACTAGCTTAACTTCCATCATTCCCCAATTGCAACCTTTTTTAAAAATTCAGACTGAAATATATCCATGGCAAAAAGTTTGATTATGAATTTGCAAAGAATGAACTCAAATATATCCGAGTTTTAAATCGACATAAGGAAACATATGGAGGCTTTTGTATGTTGTTTGCCTCTCTTGTTAAAATTAAAAAATCTATCAAGAAGTTTGTGAACGAACACAGTTGTGGACAACATAGTACCTTGTCAGGTCGATCACAGGTATCTCGTAAATTCATAGCAGCCCAATTGCAACCTTTTTTAAAAATTCAGACTGAAATATATCCAAATGATGTGTAAAAGGAGTTTCTCACTCAGTGTGGATTGAGAATTGACTATAGTAAGATATGGTGGGGTATAGAGAGAGCAAAAGAATAATTGTATGGTGATAGTTATGAGCCTTACGAGCAACTAAGATGATAAAAGTTAACATCTTTTTTATTAAATATACAAAATTTTATTGTAGACACTTAACGTACATTGTTAGATGTTGATTTGCTTAGCAATATATAAACTTTGCAGGTTGGATGTTAATTATCATGGATACATGTTAACTTTCGCCGTTAGTTGTTATTTATAAGTGAATTTTATTAACTATAAATGGTATCTATTTTTTATCATAGTTAGATGTTAACTTTATGAAATATTTTTTATTTTTGGCCAAATGTATTTTATTAGCTTGATATTTCTTAACATTTATGTATAGGTATGAGCAGATGGTAATGAAACAAATCCATGCAGCTACATTTGCATTAAACAGAATGAATGATGGTTCATAAGACTCTTCATTGTTATGGTGCCTACATCAATGGTTTCTTAAATGAATGTAGACCCTAATTATTTTTGGATGTGTTATTTTTAAAAGACAAATACAAAGGTATATTCCTTAGTGCTATAACATACTATGCACACTGCTAAGAAGATAAGCTTGCATGATTATTGAGATGGCCTCCACGAAGCAAATATAGAAGCTTCAAACTATCAATACTACAGTTCGAAGTATTGACAATAATACACCTCCTGAAATATCATAGTAAAATATAATGTTACTATTTGTGGAGAATAATTTAAAAAGACACTAAAACATTGATAGTTTCCTAAAAGAATTAATAGGTAAATAACAAAAGTTAATAGTTATAGATAAACGCTAACATGTACATATGAAAGTTAATATGAAAGCAATAAAAGTTAACACGTAGCTGTCCAAAGTTAACATGTACCAGGAAAACTTAACAATTGTACACTAACATTAACATTTATGGATAAAACTTAACAGGTAATGTACAAGTAAACATAAAAGTTCATATGAAACTTATTGATGGAATTTTTGAGCGTAAAAATTTGATAGCCATCTGTTCTCATCTGGTGTAAGCTTTAATGTTACATGATCAAATATTTTGAAGTTGTGAATGAAAGTTCCTTCACTGTCCACTAGGCGTATACCAAAATTTGAAGCTTCAAGAATAATTTTGTTTGACAACTTCAGAAAAACTTCCTCCTTCTTCTTAATTTTCCTATTCTTTTTAATAAATCCCAGTTACATTCATCGGGTTTGTAGTACTACTTGATTTCTTTTTTCTTATTATTTGTTTGGTGTGGTATTTTAATTATCGCACTATCAATTTTTTTCCTTCTTCTCTTCAGTGAATAGGGTTCCGACTAGTTGTGATCTCGTCCTAATCCTAGTCATTGGTGCCCTTGTCCCCACCTTTGAGGCCACTTTCTTGAACATCTGACAATACACTTTCATCTCCGATCGGGCGATGACTTTCTTTTCTTTCAAAACATCCTCTTCTTTCCCTACTTTCTTCGTTCTCTACATTCTCAGCATCCTCTTCTTTCCCTTCTTCCTTCTCTTTTTCTTTCTCTTCTTGCACAACTTCTTCTTCTTTCTCTTTAACTTTCTCTTCAACTTTCTCTTCTTCCTCAATATGAGAATCTTCTTTTTCCAATATTGGTCTCATCACCGTAGCCGAAGCATCCAATATCATCCCGTTGAGCAAAATAATCTAAATTATTTTTCATTTTTTGTTTGTGCAGCCTTAGTATGCTTATCATTCTGTGTCATTAGTTTCTTTACATTATTCTTCAGTTCTTTGGGGTCAAGGAGATCACCAGTTCCATCATAGGATTCCAATTTCTTATTAAGCTTTCGTATCTCTTTTGCACAAGTATCCCACTAATAATGCTTACTATGCTTGATCGTGTTAAGCAATTTTAAATTGAATTTAGCAGCATTCCTCCATAAACAAAGTTGTTCTTTAATGGTTAACCTCTCTATTTCCTCTTTTCTCTTAAAAGCATCATGGATATGCTGAGAAACAATCTAAAAAAGATACAAAAAACTTATCAGTCAAGGATAATAGTTATGAAAGATAACAAAATAATAAAATGATAGGATGAAAGTTAACATGTAATCATGAAAGTTAATAAGTACTAATAAGATTTAATATGATACACTGAGAATTAACAGGAAATAATGAAAATTAACATGTAATACTGAAGGTTAACATGAAATAATGAACATTGACATGTACTCTAAAAGATAACAGGAAATATTGCAAATTAACATGTAATTCTCTTTTAGTTAATAAGCAACAATCAACATTAACTTGCAATAATGAACTTTAAGAAGCAGCAATCAAACTAGCATGCAATAATGAAAGTTAACACAATACTATGCAGATGAATAATCATTTATGAAAGTTAATAAGAAATAATAAACGATAACAAGTAAGAATGTGTTAAAAATTTAAAACCCTTACGTAGCATATTGACGAGCTCTTAGTTCTCTCCTCAACCTTTTTTACCTTTTCCTTCTTCTTTTTCTGAACAACCATCTTCAACAAAAAATGCTCTTTAGTTTTATTCCTTCTAGTGATGATAGGGATTTTTTCTTCCCGACGAGAGATGATATCCCTCCTAAAATTTGGCTTTCTATGAGGGTATTTTTCACTCAGTGTGCTAACTTTAGCGATTGGTTTCTCTACTAATTCAACGTTTACTTTCTCTGCCTTTGAAGCAATTGTATCTCTTCTCATGGATCCAACATTCTCTCCCTTTATTACCCAATTAGTCAACAAAGGCTTCTATGTCAAGTGAAGGGTTGATTTTTTAATGCCAGTCATCACATAGTGCCATAGCTGTCAAGATAGAATTATACTTTTTAAACTTTGATAAAATAATAATACTACAGTTAACATGAAAAAGATGAAGGAGCAGTAGCAAAAGTTTGTTCTAAAGTTTATTGTTAACTTGTTAACTATCAAATCTTTTTGTTAAACTTTAGTCTAACTTGCTAACTTTCATCCTTGGATGTTAAATTTCATATTTTCCTATTAACTTTCACTCTTATCATGTTAAGTTTCATAATATCATGTTAACTTTCATGTGTACATGTTAATTTTCACAATATCCTGTTGACGTTCATCCTTACATGTTAATTTTCACAATATCCTGTTAACTTTCGCATTTGAATGTTAATCTATATAATTCTCATTTACCTTTCATCTTAACAAGTACATATTTTCTGATGCATGTTAACTTTCATCATAATTACTGAATTTGCTAATAAGTAAAACAAAAAACAAACAAACAAACAATATGAACATGCAACTTACAGGAATGAGTGGCATGAGTCCAGGTATATATGTAACTCTTGCTTTTCTTATTTCTTCCAAGGTTATTTTAATGCCTCTCTTTATCTCATTAAAAAAAAGTTGGCCCCATGAAATATTCTTTACTCTCTCAATGCTATCCACATATCCGAACAAAAGTCTTGGGATGCTTTGTGAGCTATTAGGGCACCAAACCATTGTGCATTGGTATAAAATCTATAGTAGCACAAAATCATGAACATTCTCATTTGATTTTTACCCAAAGAGCATCTCCAATAACTCTTCAACATATCTTCTCATGCTATTAGATGCTTCTTTATCTTGCCTCTTTGTCTTTATCAGTTCTTTTTTCCTTCAAAATACTTCCTTCACAATCAGTTACGGGGGTCTCTATTTCCATAAATTATTTCCCCATCAATTGGGAATTCCATATGTTCATGCACCCACTGCTTATCAAATTTGACAAACACTTTTGATAATCATATTTTTATTATATTTTTATACCCTCATTATCTATTTTATTTAAATCAAAAAATCACTAATAAACTATTTTATCTTAATTTGCAGGTTAATGAAGAATTAATAAATAAAATATCAAAAGAACTCAAATTTCCTCATTTTAACCTTTTATTGAAGCTCGGAATCAAGTCAAGCAATCTACAGAAGCCGAAGAAACAAGGATAAAATATGAAAAGAAATCAAGTTAAAATCATGTTCAAGTTGATTAGTCACAAAGAAATAGCGATATCTCTCAATACGGAAGGTGGAATTTAACATATAATATATGAAAATCACCTATCTTGACGAGACAAAGCTAACTGTATTTTCTAAATTTTAGAATTCCAATTGGTTGGCCAACCAATTGGCCAATCGATCGGCCAACCAATTGGTCAACTAATTGGCCGACCAATTGATCCGTAACAAACTCGTTTTATGGCTAAGATTTGATCCTTAGAGCCCAAGTAAAATCTAATAATTCTCATTCATTGCTGTAGGCTATAAATAGGGGTAGAGGGTGAGGGGTTTGAGTGTGAAAAATTTTGGGCAAAAATACTAAATTGGTATATTTTGTTTACCTTAGAGATAGTTTGGTGTATTTTTTTCTGGCAACATATTGGTATTTTTTTCCTTCGGCGACAAATAGGCCTTAAGTTTGGCCTGATCCAATTTTCTAGTGATTTTTCTCACATGACGCCACACGTGATGCGAACGTGGCTCCAACGTGGCTTCCAGCATGACGGTAGTTTGGACATTTTACTCTATTCGAAAGGGCTCTTTTCTCAGATTAGGGTTAGGCTTCTCCTCTTCTTCCCTTCTTCTTCCTCCATCTTTTTCTACCTCCTAGGGTTAGGGTTAGGCTGAGTGGAATTTAAATTAGTGATGGATTATTCATCTTCAAGTTGTCTCTCAAGATCAGTGTCAAGCACGAGCATGAGAAGAAGCAAACAAGGGTTGATGTGATAAAAGTTATACGATAGTGGAATGATCTAGCAAAGCAATCTGGGGTAAAGGTTTGTAGTTGTGGTTTGGAGTACGAATATTTTACTTCTATGACTGATGAAAATCCAGGAAAGATGTTCTACAAATGTCACAATCATCACGTAAGTTAATTTTGGATTTGTTTTGAAATTATTGATAAATTTTCCTTAGATTTTGCTTTATACCTATAATGATGTGTTGAAATAGAGAGAGATATATGAGAATATACATACTAAATACGAATTTTATGAACATGATCTTAGAAATAACTAGCGTTAATTTAAATTAGACAGGGTGAATATGAAATTAATGTATTAATATAACTTTTATAAAATATTACAAAACAAAGTTCAATCATTACATTATTCATATATTAATTAACGTACTAAAGCCTACTATTATCCAAATCAAACCTAGACCATTACATTATTATCTATTATTGAGGATTACAAAATCATTAAGCAAGAACTCCATCAATGCACCATGTTTCGCCCTACATTTGTTTGTTTTTGTTGACTTCCATTCACAGGTTTCCTTAGCATGCTCTAGCAGTTTTCCGTAGGTCCATCCATTTTCTCCATTGCAATAGGGATATAGTTATTTCACTTCTGTGATGACCCTCTTGTTGTTGTCTTGTAATTGTTCAAGCAAAAAAATTTCATAGTTGACATAGTTACATTGATTATCGAGGAATTGATCCATCTGCGAATTTAATTATAAACATGTAATGAAGTATGAAGGAAAAGAATATGTAATTATTAGAATATTTACCTTATCGTTATCTTCCAATTGAGAGTTAATGATGTCCTCTACATTCTTTCCCTGAGCAAAGACGTTGTCCATTGTTACGCTTTTATCTAAACCCTTATTGAACAAAAGTATCAATAATAGAAAAAATAAACTTTCAAATGAAAGAAAATTTCCTCTCTTACCTCCTACTGTTTAAAGATGGAGGATGTTGATTTTAGCAAAAATATAGAGTTTATGTTTTATTTATAGGCCTTGAGAAGGCAGTTGTATAGGCTCCTACATTTTCGGTTCACATCCCTTTGTAAAAAATTATAAAACTAATAGTTATATGTGTAACTGTTCAGTTTTTGATTTGAATTTATTGTAGTTTTTACTTTGTTCATAACAAAATATAAATTGTCCGTTATTATTGGAACCATTTTTACTTGATTGTAGTTATTTTATTTTTGACATCTCTTTTGTTATGATTTTCTTTGATTTATGAGTAATGATAGGCTGGTGGTTGTAGCATTTAGTAGTGGATTGACAAGCCAAAGTGTAGTATTGGTTATCAATTGTTTCCGCTTCTAAGAGAGGGGGTCAATGGTTTGAGGAATACTTTGCTTTTGAAGGATGAGTTACTTCAAAGGTGTGAAAATGAGCTAAGAGGATCCAATGAGCATATTTACAAGCTTAAAGAAGATGTTGAATTATCTCAACATGAGGCTGCTACTTGTTTGAAAGAAGTGGAGAAATTGATGAGTGAAAGATTAGAATATCACGCAAAGCTTGCAGAAGAAAAAAAGGAAAATTAAGTTTATTTTGTTATTAGGAATGTTTGCGCTCTGTTTAATTTTATATGTTGTAATGTGAAAATGGTTATAATGTGAAAGTGGTTGTAATGTAATTAAAGCACTGTACTTTATGAGTTGAGTTGATTATGAAGTTGATGTAATCTAAAGTTGTAACGTAATTTATAAAATTTAAGTTGTTATATTTTGTATTTTGGCAAAATTATGTTGCTTATGATAAAAGGCAAAATTGTGCTTGAATACAAGAAATTGTGCATGAATACAAGTAGTTTCTGTGTTGATATATACAACTGTCAAGTTGACAAATTGGTATATTTGTTCATAATGTGTTACCAAGTCAACATATTTACCTATAATTCTTATACCAAATTGGTATTTTTTTTCCTTAGAGACTATTGACAAGTTGGTATATTCGTTAGTGTCACCAACCAAATAGGTATATTTTGTTTGGCATAAATACTAGTACCCGTTTGGACTAAAATGCACATGAGCTGGTTGATTCAAACAATACAGATAGCAGCATTAAGTAGACATATAAAATTTCATCATGCCAATATAATAGATATATAAAATTAATTTCCTAAAATAATGTTACATGCCCAGAGACAACCAAACTATCACCACTTTGTCCCAACATTAAAAATTACATAACTGATTAGTAACACAGTAGATAACCAAACCATGTTACATGCCCAGAGACAACAAAATACTCAGTTTTCTAGATATAAAGAAACTAACCAAAATGCTAAAATCATTAATTACATGTCTAAATTCTGAGAGGGTGCACTCTGTGAGGATGGTGCATTAGTTGTCAACTGTATCACATTTACTTGACTTTCACCAAGAGCTCTAAATGCCATTTCACCTTGTTCTCCTTGCCACAAACCAAACCCTTCTGGCATCCTTAGTTGACTTGCACCCCTCTCGCTCTCCCTCTCCCTCCTCCTCTAGCTCTTCCTGCTTCAGTTGTAGTTGTTGGATGCTAGAGTTGGAGCATTGCTTGGAGGCATTTCACCACCTCTAATTTTATTCTTGCTTCACTTTGGTCTCCTCCTTTTCCTCACTTGAGATGGTCCTTCCTCAACCTATTCCTTATGATTCCTACAAGATGAATGTAAGTAATTATTAGTTGTTTATTGAATTAAATGTAATTGCATAAAAATAAGCTTACTTTTGTAGCTTGTTGCCTTGGTGGGGGTAGTGGGGCACATTCTCCGTATATGTTCACTTGATTCACAATGGGCACATCTCATTATCACTCCTTGCCTTGATGCCTTAAATGAATTTTTTGGACCTTCTGAAGGGTCCCTCCTTCTAGCTTGTTTGGGCCTACCCATCTTCCTCCTAATATTGTAAGGATGCAACATAGATTCCTCCTCTTGAAGGTCCCAAAATCTACAACCTTGCACAGGGTTTAACAAGCTCTCATAAGCATGTTTGTAAGCTTCACTTTTGTACCAATGAGCAACAAAATCTTCTAGAGTCTTGATAAGCCTCTTTGATTGTTCTTGATAAGCCTCTTTGATTTTCTTACTTATTCTAGGGGTAATCTCACCCACAAATTGATCTATAAACTTCCTCTTTACTTGCATCCTATCCATCAAAGCAAGTCTAACGTCTTCTAGCATAGAAATTATTGGTTTGTATCTTGTAAGAAGGATGAACGAGTTGAATGTTTCTGCTATATTGTTGTCAATACTGTCATATTGGCTATGTCATTTAAAATGAGACTTACAGAAGGTGTGAGGATCCCTTGCCATAGAGTCCTCATATGCCCTTTCAGAGTAATCCTTCAACTTGGCAGCCTCTCTTGCAAAATTCCCCATTGAGGTCGCCTTCACACAATACCAAAACTATTTTTGAAGAGTTCTTCCGGTATGTGTTTTCCTCCAATTAGAATAAATGTGTCTTGCGCATTGCCTATGCTCCCCTTGAGGCCAAACTTTATGTATAGCTGGAACTAAATCCAAGTTAAACACATAAAACATGCACACTAGTTAGAAATACAACAAATAGAGATTCAATTAAATATATCATAAAATTATTAATACCTTTTGTTGGTCTGAAAGTACAGTCCATCCTTCACCCTCTCCCATATTGAGATCATTAGATAAGATTCTTATAAACCATTGCCAAGAGCTCCTAGTTTTACCCTCCACAACAGCCGACACAATTGGCCACATTTGATTATTGTCGTCTCTCCCCACGGCACATAGCAATTTCCCACCACATGAACGTTTAAGAAAGCACCCATCAAGTCCAAATATAGGTCTACAATTGTTGGCAAAACCCTTTTTCATGGCTGAGTACATATAAAAGAATTTTATATGAGCTAAAAATATGCATATAGAATTTTTGATAAAACATCAATTTTTTCTAACATATGCTAAAAACTTTACCTGCAAAGCACACATAGAATCTTTGAAATCCCCTGGTTGTGATGAGTCCTTTTGATTTATAACCTTTAGAATGCATGTAGTGCCGTCATTACTCCTTAAAAGCTCTCTCATGTATGACTTTAACAAACCATATTGCTTCTTCAATAATCCATCTACTATATTCAAAGCCTTATTCTTTGCCCTCATATATTTCCTTAAATCCACTATGATATCATATTCTTTTAGCATATCTGCTTTCATGTCTTTAGGCTTGAACTTAGGATCTCCCAAAAATTTATCAAAATATTTTCCAGCAAACCAACTTTAAATGATTAGCTAATTATTTAATGTCCTACTACATGTATGATAAGCATGCATGCTATTGATTTTCCAAGCAGTGGAAACATCAGGATCCGGTTCTACATTTAGCTACCAATGGCAGAGTGTACAAGTCACATTCAGCTGCCTCTTATCATTCTTGCCATAAACCATGTCATAGTGTTGTCGTATGGAGTAATTCTATATAGCTTATTTTAAAAAATTTCTTGATGTGAACTTCAATCCTACTGATAACTTAACATTTTTCATATCAACTTCTTCATTAAAAAAATATACTTGACCTTTTCTAACTTTGTTGGGAATCTTTGGTTGAGAGTTTCCTCCTCATCACTTGCCATTATTGGACCTTCATCATCACTTGCTCTAGGATCTAATTCATATCCACCATCATACGTTGTCTAATAATCTGGTCATGATTCAGGAAGAACAGTGATTGATGGCCTTCGAACATTATCTTTGTTGTCAACCCTTGAATGCAAATTCTCATGAGATGCTATTGATGAAGTTGGAGCATCAACTTCAACTGATGTAGATACATTAGCATTAACCACTTTAGAGGGGGTATAACAATGTTAAAACTCGT
The DNA here is from genome assembly GCA_022839385.1 of Asparagus kiusianus. Lineage (NCBI taxonomy): Eukaryota > Viridiplantae > Streptophyta > Magnoliopsida > Asparagales > Asparagaceae > Asparagus > Asparagus kiusianus. The sequence goes on from BQKN01000211.1 coordinate 88,312, forward strand.
AGAAGGGTCTGCATCAACACCCTCTCCTAATATTGCACCAGAGCGTACAACAATGTTGCCCATCTCTTGACTTAAAATCTCCTTATTGCATTGCCTAATCTCATTCAATTCCTTATATTCACTACATAGTGCTTCTTGAGCTTCAATATTTGTAGCTTAAAAGGAATCATCATTGTGGGCACCGTCATCATCATTCACTGCCTCCCTAGCTTCATTATCTGGTTCAGGTACACTATCATTGCCCTCCACATTAGGCACATTAGGCAAAACATCATCATTTATAAACCGAACTTCAAATTGAGAGTCACCAATCTTCTTTCTCTTGTACAATCTTCTGTTTTCCCCTTGTTAATATTGTAAACTCATCAAAAAGATTATCTTCATCATTATCATCATCATTCACTGCCTCCCTAGGGTCAATTCTATAATTCTCATCCTCCACAGAGTCATCACTATCACTAGATGAAGTTGATTGTTGTTCTACATTTGATATTTCTTTTAAAGAGTGTGAATCATTTGTTTGTTGTGTCAGAGTTTTACTGAAATTAGTTGAAGAATTGGTTGCCTTCCTCTTGGTTGTTAGTTTTTTCCTCCTTGTCTCATTGATCACTTTCTTTTTAAGGGTTGTGGTGGTCACTTGTTGCGTATGCACATCTGCCTTATCGCCCATAAGAGTGGCATTAGTAGCAGTGACATCAATAGTAGTAGCTTCTTGTACTTATGCTTGACTTGGTTGAGTTATTGATTCATTAATTGGTTGACTCACACAATCCAACAACAACACATCAAAGGAATCCATAAAAACTTCTACAGCTTCATCTACTATATGATCAACAAAGATTTCAATTACCTTCACCCTTTCCGCATGTTTTACCATATCAATTGAGGAATCTTCTAAATTTAGAGACCTCAATCCATCATTGTCAACTCATACACCAAGAATACAATAGAACAAGCAGCTGACATAGTTATAGCCAATTGCTTTAACATCATCATTCAGTCTTTCTATATTTAGTTCATCTTTATCTATAAATCTAACATCAAATCTACCACCAATATAATCTTCCACATAGCCAAGCGGGAAATTTCCTCCATGTCTGATTTTAACCATGATATTGATACTCATCTACAATAAAATTATTACGAATTAAATACAAAAAATAACTACTAAAATAAATTGCTTCAGGACACCTAAATTAGACAAGCAAACAACCTAAATATCACAATCAAAACCCCCAAATTAGACAAGCAAACCACCTAAATATCATAATCAACCCCCCCTCCCCCAATATACAAGCAAACCACTAAATTATACAATAAATCATAATCATAATTAAATTTCATAATAAAAAACACGTAAAATCTATAATCGGCACGTTGTTACCATGAAAAACCCTAATTTACACTAAACCATGAATTTCAACCCATCAACTAACCCTAGTCATCCTAAATGACCATCTAATTACTAAAATTAGTTTCAAAATATGAAATTTGTATTCACCTTTTTCGCTATGCCAAAGACGATGAAATAACCCTAATAACCTCTTCGGCCTCAATGTAGATGGAAGATATTCACTTAGATCGTCTGCAATTTGGGGATGATCATGCTCTCATGCTCAAGGGGAAGAGAGGAAAATAAGAGAATGGGGGGAAATTTTTTTTCTTGAGGTTTTCTACATAAACCCTTCACCTCTTTCCTACTAACTCCAACAACGTTGGAAGCCACGTTGGAGCCATATTCGCATCACGTGAGAAAAATAGCTGTAAAATTGGATCTGGCCAAACTTAAGGCCCATTTGTCATCGGAGGAAAAATAATTTACCAATTTGTTGTCAGAAAAAATATATGCCAAACTGTCACTAAGGGTAAACAAAATATACCAATTTAGTATTTTTGCCAAAAGTTTTGTAAAAACTCTATTTTGAGTAGAGGGTTACTCTTAATTAAGAAGACCTTCAAAAATTATAACTTTTTATTACAATTAATAAAATATTTTTTCTCATATTTACATATTTTTCTTTTCTTCTGTTTGTTTGATGACGAAGATGAAGATGAGATAAAGATGGAGATCAAGATGAAGATTTACCTTCATTAAGAGGCTACAACCCTATTGGAATGTAAATTTTCTTTTTTATCTTTTTACTTTTCTTATAATATTTTTTTTGCTTTAGATATTCAAGGGGCTAAAACCCTCTTGAATTAGATTTATTTTCATATCTTATAGAGTAGATTTACATTTATGTCATTATTTTCTTTCAATTATGTTATAGTATAGATTTATCTTCTTGCATAGTTTAGATTATATTTTCTTGCACTATTCGCCAAGAGGCTAGAACCCTATTGGGAATTAGTTTTTATTTGTTTTCATTCTTTTCCTTTCATTCTCTTATTTAGAGGCTAGAACACTCTTTGGAGTTAGTTTTTATTTTCACACTTAGAGGTTAAAACCCTCGTTGGAGTTAGTTTTTATTTTCATTCTCTCTCTTTTGTTTCGTTGTTTTTATTTTCTAAGATGTAGAACTAATTTTTGTAGGAATTTTAGAATTACATAAAACTAGTCTAATTTCTTTTAGAATTGTAAGATATGGAACTAAATCCATTTAGGAATTCTAGAATTGCATGAAACTAGTTCAATTTATTTTATGAATTATAAATTACTCTCTTGTGCTTAAAATGATCATATTTAGGATAATCAACTAGAGAACTAATTGGTAGAAGAATAATTAGATAATATATTCTTGCCTTGAGTGGTAGGATACATTATGCTAATGAATTCTAGAATTACTATCTAGTTGTTGTTCTTTTCAAGAGTATTAATTTTACTTTGATGATAATAGGATAGGTTATGCTTGTCTTAAGTGGTAGGATAGTCTATACTTAATAAATCTAAAGTAAAATGTGATAAAAAAGAATAGTTCATGAATTTATAAGTGAAATTGGCTAGTGAATTCAATTCTAGATTCTCTCTAATTGAATTCTCCATTTTTACTTTCTTGAATTTTCTCTTTGCTCTTGATTTTTCTTTATTTGCTTCTTGATTTTATTTTCCTTCTATTTCTTCATCTTTCTTCCTCTCCTCTAACTCTAGTTTTGTTTTTATTTGTATATAATTATAACCACTCTTCTTATATCTCTCCACAATCACACATTTATTACTCCTAATTATCACACACCTATCTTAAGAATCAATTTTGATTAATTCTTGTAACACCTTCCTCGTGGGATTCGATATTTTTTTATACTATAACTTGATAGTTGTGCAATTGTAATTTTTTGTTATCATTTACACCACATTAAGTTTTTGACGTTGTTGCCAGGGAAGTGCTTGTAATTAGAATTTCTTTATTTTGGTTCTTTAATTTGTGTGTTTAAGTGCGAAGGAACAACTTTGAAGGAGAAAGTTGAAGATTAGAGAGAAGAATTGCTTGAAAAGGTGAGTTCTCTTTCTTTTATTTGTAATTCTACCTTCTAGTTAGACTTTTCACATTAGAGACAATTAGGAGTTAATAAAAACAAAACAATTTTTTTTGAAAAATTCTTTAAGGACCCAAAATATGGGACCAATAGAGGGGACAAGTGAGATGTCCCCCTTCTATTGGATAATGAGTTGGCCATCATTAATGATGGCCAACTCATTATCCAATAGGATGAGGACACCTCACTTGTCCCCCTTATCGGTCCCATATTTTGGGTCCCTGTAGCAAAGCTCATTTTTTTTCTTTTCGACCCTAATAAAATCCACCCTCCATTTAAATAACTATTAACAAGATAATAAATCCAAACAAAAGCTCTTTCTCTCACATATGTTTGTTTGTTTGTTGACTCAATTAAAAAAATAAAAAATATTTTTCTTTTTTTCATCCTTTGTAGTTATTTTCAATTCCTAATGTTGCACTGCATATAGTTAGTAGGAATTCACCCAAGTAATTTGAGCATCTTGATTTGACACACACTTAAAAATATTCTTAAGGGCAAAATCCACATAATCAAGGTAAGTGAGGGATTTCGTCACCCTTTCCTTAGCTCACAAATTACTAATTTCTCACTACACAAACCCAAAACTTTTAAAACTCATTAGACGTTAGCCCCTAAGGACGTGAGCTCATTAAGGAACAAGAAATCGTTAAGTGAACCGGTTTAAGTTTACTTAAATTCGTTGGTGTCTAAGGAAATGTTTAGGGATTGTGTAAAGCGCTCCGCAAGGAACGAGTTACTTAATTGATGTTTGATCCCCCTCTAGTATTATCCTTACTTGGCTAACTAACTAAGTAAACTTTAATCTTTTCATTAAGGGAATTTTTGGTTAGGAGCTGGTCTAGTTGAGTCTAGGCTCTACCCTAGAATTTAAAAGTGATTGACACAAGTGATTACTTTTGATTTGTTTTAGTTAGGTTTTTCTTTTATCCTTCCTTTCTGCTTTCACTAATATTTTAGGTCTTAAAAAAAAGAAAAAATGAAAAAAAACTAACTATTGTTTTTTTTCTAAAGGATTTTTTCCTTATTCCCTTTTTAGTTAAAAAAGAAAAAAAGAGAAATTTGTTTTTGTGTACGCAAGTTTGGATTAGGGATAATACCACTTGTTTTATCTGTGTTGAACTAATTTTTGAGCCTAAACTAATGGAAAATCCTCATCCACCCATTATGTAAGAAATATATTACCCTAAAGAAGAGAATGTGTTAGACCAGAGCTTTGAGGAAATCTTTGGTGAGGAGCTAAAGATTCTAGATGGGTTAGATCAGGTTTTCAAAATAAAGGAGTTGTGTTAGATACATATTTACCTGATCTTAGTTTTGAAGAACTTTTTGCTGATGAACTTAGGCTCCTAGATTGCATACAACAACCAAATTTTCATACCTCAACCATGAATCTTGGGTTTGAAGAATTTTTAAAAAAAGAACCAGTAGTGTTAAGACAAACTTTCATTAACAAGGAACCTAAGGCTTTCAAAATGTATAGCATCATTAATACCTATCTTTAATTACTGTAGAATTTATTGAAACCTTTGGAATGTACAGAATTTAAGCACCTTTTTGAATTCATCATCTTAGACTTGTTTAAAATTCGGGGTAGAATGTTCAGCAATAAGGTAGCATTTCATGTAGAATATGAGCTTTTCATGTTCAATCTGTTATTCTACATCTTCACTTTTTGTTTCATAATAGTACAAATAATAATAATAAATTTATTCTTCTCACATTTGATAGTTTCTTATTCTTAAAAAAATGAAATAAAAAAAAGATGTGAAAAAAAGCTATGAAAAAAATATATGAAAAGCATTTTGAAAAAAGAAAAAAAAAGAAAAAAAAAGGGGAAGAATAAAATTTTGACTTCATCCTCCTCATACTAAGGGTAATTGTAGATTTTATCATTTCATCATTATTTTAGGTCAACCGAATAAATGTATATGCTTCATTTCTCATCTGCAGCACTTTGTGTAACATAGAAATTGCATTGAGTACAATACAAAAATTTAGCTCTAGGGTGAAATTACCCTAGAGGGGGGGTGAATAGGGTAATATTCTAATCTAATCCGATTTAATACCAATTTAAAACTTATTAACAATTTATTCTTGCAAGTATGAAATACAACTAATTATGAGCAAGAATATGCAATTTAAACAAAGGACGATATAATCATAAACTAAAATGCAGATGAGATAGTGTGTAAATAATCAACACAAACACACAAAGATGATCACAAAGTTCGGTCCTTCCGACATACGTCTCCGCTCCCCACTCCCAAGGAGAATCCATTGTCATAACGGGTTTTTAACTTTCACCCAAAATGTTTACACCTCACAATCGGTTTTCTAGCTCATCGAAAATTTTCACAATCTCACTCACTTGCAATCACACTCTACACCCTCTAAGTGTTGGCCTAGTCCGTATCGCCTTCTTCAAGTGCTCGGATTTACAACCTCTCCCTAGGCTTTACTACCGATGCCACTCCTTTTGGAATCGACCCCGTCTCTCACCACACACTCCTCTCAGTGTACAAGTGAAATACAATGTGATTCTCACAAATAAGCTCGATAACAAATAGTTTGTTATCCAATACAAGATGAGAACTAAGTGTAAGCTCACTCAATCACACTCAGAACCCAAATTACACAATGTGTGATAATAACTTAAGCTCAAGTGGTTGTGTGTGAAAGATAATAAGTAATATAAACACAATTAAAATCTAGCTAATAAAAATGATTAACAAAACTTATAAATAGCTAGAGATTGAGTTTAAGAAATCTTCTCTGAAAAACAAGAGTGAAAAGGATGAGATTGAAGCCCAAACACGAAAAGATGATCTCTTCTTCCTCTTGTGAAAATCACTTCACATAAACAAACTTGAAACCCAAACTTAAACCAAACTTAAACACTCTTAAACTTGTTTTAAAACTCTCTTAATCGTTTAGAATGTTAAATGCAATGGGGTATATATAGGATAGAAGAACCCAGCCCAAGAAGTACACAAAAACCCATAAAAATCACAAAGATAACAAAATTTGGAAAATAGTCGTTATTGTGCAACGGCTTGTTTATAAGTCGACTTGTCAGAAGTTATAAGTCGACTCATATATAATAAGTCAACTTGTCAGATCAGTAAGTCGACTTAACAGATTAAAAACACTATCTGTAAAAAATCTCATAAGTCGACTTGCTGGAATAGTAAGTCGACTCAGCATATAGAAAATGTATTTTCTAGAGCCATTCATAAGTCGACTTGTCAGTCTTTATAAGTCAACTCATGAACGTGCACAGGCACTGTTCATGTATGAAATCTGAGTTTTGAAGTACCTTAAAAATAACAAATAAATTTCAAAAAATATAAAACTTTAAAAAATATTTATAAACATGAAAATGAACATATTATAAAAATAATTTTTCAAATTGCATCTCCTATGTGAAAACTCTTCATTTTTTAAAATAGTCTAAAAATATGAAAACTTAACAACACATGTTTTTGACAAACAAACTTGCATATACATTTTGAATGGATTAAAGGACTTATGAAAAGATATAAAATGGTGTAATTTAGTCTTTAATTCATAAACACATATTTTTGCAAATAAACATGATTTCATTGATTTTAAACTTGTTGATTAATGAAATCATCTTAAGCACATATAAATATGAAAATATATTTATATACGCGTATTGAGTTTTCATGTTTATGTGGCTAAACACATTGTTTACCAAAACCAAAAATGATAAATATGAAACATGTATGTATGTATATAAATAAGTAAATTTATTTCATATTCAAACTTGAAAACTATAAAACCAAAACGTGTATGTGTGTATAAGATTGAGCTCTAAGTATTAACACACAAGTATAAACCCTAAACTATAAAAACTATACCCAAACAATCTTGATCTTTAATAAAGCATGTCTTGGTAAACATGGATGAAGCTTGAACTAGAATCTTTGACTGGAATTGTGAATTGCTTCATTCTGATATTTCTTCCTTCCTCCGATGAATATGATCGTGTAGGCACAATCCAACCAAACTCTAACGTTGATGTTTGTCTAAAATACCTAATAACAAATACAAACACTAAACAAACGATGTTAGGAATTGTTTATAAATCATCATCAAAACAAAGGTACTAACAATCTTCTCCTTTTTGATAATGACAAACAATCTACACAAAGAGTATTTATAAAATATGCAATAAAGAAAAACACTCATAAATACTCACCCCCTTTGTCAACATCAAAATGGGGAAAATAATAAGAGAGAGAAAACTTCCCCTACAAATAAGCCCGGTGAGTATAAAACAATTATAGGGAATACTCCCCCTATCAAAATGCCATACAGAATATATGCAATAATGAGTTAGGCAAAAATATGTGAGCAAACATAGATATAAAATATGCTAAACACAACCCACATAGAAAAAATCAAGCGAACACATATATATGTATCATTAATACAAAGTGTCACAAAGGTCTAAAACATAAATATTTATTAATAAGATATATATTAAAAAAAAATCCAAATATAGGAATCGAAAATCAATAATTAAATGATTAATCAATAAATCAAAAAATTTACAAATTATCAAAACATAAGTCATGATTGATTGAGAACACACACACACACACATATATATATTGTAAAACCCCAAAATTTTAAATATTTTGTGATAAATAATAATAAATATATTATATATTTATAACTAACATATTATGATGTTTGAGTATGCTAGGAATTGATTTGAGATCAATTCAATTTATATATGTATATATATAAGAGCAAATGCACAAATCATGCTCGATGTGTAAATCTGAAAATTTATGACCAGTGGAGAGATTTTGTATTTTACACACTGATAAGTTGTGAATATGGAAAAACTTAAAAGACCAAAGTTGTAGATATCTTCAGAGGCTTTCCAACAAATCTTTAATCACCTCATTCTGAGGTCGGATACGAACGTTACAGCTAAAACACCGAATCGTATGTTTCTAGTCAGACTGGGTTTTCTAGTTTCGGGTTTTGGGTTTTGGGTTTTGGACTGTAGTTTTTTGGGTTTGCTGTCATATATAAACATGTTTAAACATGAAAAATACCTTTTTTCTCCTGTGTTCCAAACCCTAGCAGCCCCTCTCCTCCTCTCTTAAACCCTAGCCCTAAACTTGTGTTATCGGGGAAGTTTCATGAGGCGAAAGCGAGGAGAAGACGAGATTTGCGGCGTTTGGCATCGAGAGATCATTTTCACATGTTTTTGGAAGTTCATCAACACCCCTCAGGTATGTTTTTGGGAGTTCATCAACACCCCTCAGTGAGGAGAAAGCGAGGATTATTATATGACTATTAGAAATGTTAGATTTTTTGTTTAAGAGGAAATTATCAAGTTTGTCGTCCCTTCTTGGATCAGTTTGTGATTGTTTTTATCGATGATATTCTTATTTATTCAAGATCGGAGGCAGAACACGAGCAGCACCTACGTTTGGCTTTACAGACCTTGTGAGAGCATTAACTATATGCTAAGTTTAGAAAGTGCGAGTTTTGGATTTCTAAGGTCAGATTTCTTAGCCATGTGGTCAGCAAAGAGGGTATAGTAGTGGATCCAGTTAAGGTTTCAACAATGCTTGATTGGGAACCGCCGAAGACGGTTACCGAAATTTGTAGCTTTTTGGGGTTAGCCGGCTATTATAGGAAGTTCATCCAGGACTTCTCGAAGATTTTGACGTCACTTACACGCCTTACGAAGAAGGGTGTATAGTTCATTTGGAGCATGGAGTGTCAGAAGGCCTTTGATACCTTGAAGGCTAAGTTGACTACAGCGCCAGTTTTGACTATTCCGAGTAGCAACAGGATATTTATGGTCTACACAGATACATCATTGGCAGGTTTAGGAGGCGTACTGATGCAGACTCAGAGGGTAGTAGTGTATATCTCACGATAGTTGAGGGTGCACGAGCAGAACTACCCCACTCATGATTTCGAGTTAACAGCAGTGGTATTTGCACTGAAATCATGAAGACATTATTTGCATGGAGTGCAGTTTGAGTTGTTCACAGACAATCAGAATCTGAAGTATCTTTTCTTCCAGAAGGAACTCAACCAGAGACATCAACGGTGGATTGAGAGTATAAGGACTATGAGTTCGCGATTCAGTATCATCCGGGGAAGGCTAGACAACAAAGATGTACAAGAACCTAAAGAGACACTTCTGGTGGAGTGGTACGTGTAGAGAGATTACAGAGTATGTGGCTAAGTGTTTTACCTGTTAACAAGTGAAGGCAGAACATCAGAGACCGGTAGGAACACTTCAGCCTTTACCCATTCCAGAATGAAAGTGGGCGGACATTTATATAGACTTTATTGTAGGGTTGTCGAAGTTGAAGAAAGAGAATGATTCTGTTTGGATGATAGTAGATAGACTAACGAAGTCAGCACATTTTTATTCTAGTGAAGACTACCTATACAGCTGAGACGTATGCGAGGATATTTATTCGAGGAATAGTTCGACTTCATAGAGTTCCAGACACGATTGTATCGGATCGAGGTTCAATATTCACTTCGCACTTTTGGAGAAGTTTACATGATTCATTTAGCAGCAGACTATCATACAGCAGTGTATTCTATCAACAGACGGATGGTCAGACGGAGAGAGTGAACCAGGTGTTGGAGGATATGTTACGGGCCTGTATCATTGACTTTCAAGGCAGCTGGGAAAATCATATTTCACTGATAGAGTTCGCTTATAACAATAGCTATCAAGCGACAATCGGTATGGCCCCGTATGAGGTATTGTACGGGAGACCTTGTAGATCACCGATATGTTTGGCAGAGCCGGAGGATAGCTTAATGCTTGGACCAGAGCTTGTGAGGCAGACTACTGAGAAGGTAGCATCGATCAGAGATAGGATTCTAGCCGTTCAGAGTCGGCAAAAGAGCTATACAAATAAGAGACGAAGACCTTTAGAGTTTCAGGTTGGAGATTTAGTTATGCTGAAGGTATCGCCTATGGAAGGCGTTCAACGATTCGGAAAACGGGGGAAGCTTGCACCGATGTATATTGGATCTTTCCAGATGTTAGAGCGTATTGGAGCTGTGTCATACGCACTAGATCTTCCAGCATCGATGTCTAGTATACACAATATATTTCATGTTTCTATGCTCAAGAAGCACCTACATGATGAAGAGCAACAACGAGTGTTGGATGCACCAGAGATTGAGCTTCAGGATGAAAACTACTATTGAGATTTTTAGTTTGTATACTTACCAGAAAGGATAAGAGATTTAGAAACAAGGTAATTCCTTTGGTGAAAGTTCAGTGGAATCGAAGAGGCGTTGAGGAGATTTCTTGGGAGCGCGAAGAGGACATGCGTCGCGACTACCCACACCCGTTTGAGCAGGTAAATTAAACTTTAGTATGACTTATATATGACTTATGGTTACATTTATGATGATGTTCATACTTAACACTAAAATGAGGGTATTAACACTTAACTCCTAAGTACTCGGAATATATGGTATATATATGAGGGGTTCCTTGTTTGGATTTTTCGCTCGATGTACTTGTTCCATTTAGTTAGGGGTTAAGTGGGGGTATTTACATTTTAGATGGTTAAGTGTAGACATCGAGGATGATTCTCGGGAGCGCGAAGATGTTATGCAGCGCGACTACCTGCACCTATTGAGGAAGTGGATTGATTTATGTGTATGCTTATTTGTATGGTTATATTTAGATTTAACGCTAGAATGAGGATATTTTCGCTAAATTCTTAATATTTTGGAACACATGGTATATATATGGGGGTTCCTTGTTTGGATTTTTCACCCGACGTACTAGTTCTATTTGATTAAGGGTTGAGTGGGAATATAGTCATTCTGGATTGTTAAGTGGGAATATAGTCATTCTGGATTGTTAAGTATAAATATCCCTATATGCTTATCAAGAGTTTAATATTACGAGAGGTGTATGTGCAGGTTGGATTTCACCCTTGACATGTTTTCTAATACTATCTTTCAGTTAAGTATGATTTTTGAATTTCGAGGACGAAATTCTTTTAAGGGGGGAAGAATGTAAAACCCCAAAAATTTGAATATTTTGTGATAAATAATAATAAATATGTTATATATTTATAAATAACATATTATGATGTTTGAGTATGCTAGGAATTGATTTGAGATCAATTCAATTTATATATGTATATATATAAAAACAAAAGCACAAATCAAGCTCGATGTGTAAATCTGGGAAGAAGGTAACGAGCCAGGTGCACGGAGAGTCGCAGATTGATGGTGATACACATTAGTGTTCGTCCTCTCTTTATAGTTTTGTTTTACTTTGGGAGCTCCACTGTAGACATTTTATTGAGTCATTGAGAGTTTTATTCTAGAAGTTATAAAGGATGTGTGTCTTATTTCTTTTTATCAAACATTCAATATTTGAGACTTGTTGAGATCTCCAGATTTTTCATTTCAAAGATTGACTTTGTATTTATGTATGTTGGATGATGAAATATTAATTCAATCTCTATCATTTCATCAGTTATCTCTTGTATTATCTTTTACTTGCTTTTGTACCTACACCTGTTATTGACTCTACTAGAGAGATAGTAATTATGATGGTGAAACATGTTATTACATGTTATGGTGCATGGCATGTTTGACATTCTTGGTTTCACCTTGGACTGCAGCCTTGTGTGAACCCAGAGGCGTCATA